>JAHDVE020006567.1:0-44277 GCA_022606495.2 Halesus radiatus
AGAGGATCAATATTTTGTATATTCGCATTTGTTAAAATATGTATGCAAAAAGATCAAATTTTGTTAGATTTCACTGTTATTTCGCATGATAATTGAAGTGCATAGGACAGTGATCGGTTTTAAATAGCAAATTTTTTAAATAGATATGTGTAAAACAGGGTACGTTTGAATGTTTAAATATTTTTCGTCTCACAAAGAATCAAACATTTTAAATATTTTTGTTTATATTGAAAACTGACAAGAGCCTCCTTTGGCGAATAGTGCGATACCTATATTGCAGTTTATGATATAAAAATCGACAGCTCTACCGAATTCAGAGCAAAACTAAAAACTCATCTTTTAAAATTATCGTTTCCAGAATAACGACCGCATTGGTCTAATGGTGTTTTCGAGTACTCAGTCTAATGGAATTACTAATATACCTATTTTCCTTCACCGCCCAGATTACCTTCTTTTATTTCAATAAAAAAAATATTATACTTCTACTTTTGTGTGCTTTACCACTGACAGCAAGAGCAATAATCATAACAGGTATTTATAATATTATAAAAAGGTATGTTAGTTGTAAGACTCTAGTTTTAAGCCATAGTTGTCATTTAGCAACATTGTATATAAAATATGCACTTGGTAATAGATATGTATTAGTTTTAAATATGTACTTTGTTTATATATATGTTAGGTTTACATTCTAGTTATACCTACTTAAGTCTAAATTGTAAGTCAGTAGCTATACATTTTAGTTGGTAAGTCACTAGCTATAAGTCATAGATGTAAGTCATTACTTATAAGACTCAGTATTTAATCGCTAGCCATAAGTCTTAGTTGTAAGTCAATAGTTATAAGTTTTACTTATAATAATAATAATAATAATTGGATGATTTGTATAGCGCCTTTTTGTGAAAAATCAACGCAAGGACGCTGTACAGATATTACTTCCTATTATTTATCTTATTATGCACAAACAGATACAGAAAAACATACTTACCTGGCAGGTCGCTTCAGATGAACTCAGTTTTATTAGACAATTTAAGTCTAGAGATGAAAGTTGTACAGTTGCTATTTCATCCTCTGTTTCTATTGATATTACATTTATTAGAAGATTGGTGGCACAAGAAGAGTTGGTATTTATTAAAATAAATTAATTTTTGGACTGGAAAATATTTATAAAAGGACCTTAAAAGCATAACAAGCTTTTAATAGATATTAACATTTTAAAAATTATTTTTACCCTTTTAGTTATTTACAGTGTTGCGGGCTGTGGACGCATTTGCGCACCGATGCGTGAATTTTTAAACTTATAAGCCATTAGAATAAATTCTAGCTGTAAGGTATTGGTTGTACGTCAAGTGATACGTCATTTAATTAATTGTAAAGTGCCATTGAGGTGATGTGAATAATTAGGTTGTGATTAAAAATTAAACTGTTAATGGAGTACCAATTATTATAAATAATAAATTTTTTTTAAATTTTAAATAACCACCTTAAATTTATTATCACATCAATAACTATATTTAGAATATTATCAATGTAATTTTTAATAATAATAACTAATAAGGAAAAATAATATAGACATCCTGTAAAGACAATGAATTATTGTTCAAAAATAGTATAATAATAATTGTCATTTTCTTGATTTCATTTTTATTCATAATGAAAATAAATTTCATTTTTAAATTTTCAGTATAAATTTATTATTTAATATTTTATAATAATTTCTATTTCAATAATTTTAGTTAATTACTTACCTACTTTCATCACTTTTTGTTTATGAATGTAATTTGTCCATTCTTTCATTGTTATTTTTCTATGTTTATTATTTATCTATACTTGTGATTATTTTTTAGTATACCCTTTATCCTGATGAGGGAAGCTTGGCTTCCATGACATGTTGACATTTATATATTAAATTGTGGTGTACACAAAGTATTTCGTATTAATTTTTATAAATCGTGATATTACCGTAAAGTTTTGTTTACACTTTACGATAAAAAAAATAGTGTAGCAACCGATCAACATAATATCATGGTGGTGTAAGAATAGACTTAACCCTTTAGGTGCCATATGTATTTTTAAAAAATGCTGGAGAAGTGTCGATAATCCATGAATATATATATTTTTTTATTTTGCCTACTTTTATTTTTAGACACATTTATTTTCAATAATGTGATGTAATTTTAACGCCGTGGGTAACGCTTGACGAATTTTATGGCTCGAGCTATATATCAATCTGTGGCACCTAAAGGGTTAAGTGATTTGAATATATTCAAATTTCAACAAAGGTTTTACGTCCGTCGTGTGATTTCTTCCCTTAATTAACTTCAAAACACTTTAAACCCATATGTTTTGGGGTTGTATAATGTGTACTCGTTCAGCAATATTATATTACCTGAATATTTTTCTTCATAACTCACCTGTTTGCAAACTCGAAACGGTCGCACAGAGACGAGAGGCGAAACTGGGTCAGAGCAGTTAGTAAACCCTGCATGTTATTAGGCGAGTACTTTCTCATGCGAAACTGTGGGTAATTGCTTTATAAGTAACAGCAATTTCTATGAGACGATATTACAAAAATCTCGTGTTTCTATCAGGTAGTTCTTTGAAAATTTAAACATTCTTGCTTTCGATTAATACTTGTAACAAAAGACAAAAGTTAAAAAGTCACATGTAATGATCTAAATCTAAACCAAAAATACGAACACTATTTAATTTGTAAACGATATTAGAAATTATTAATAAATATAACCTTAAATAAAAGATTAACGCCAAAGACTGTGATAAGAAAAGGCAGTTAAAACACGTCGGAGCGACAGTGATATGGGGGCAGGCCCCAATCTAGGGCGGCAATGTGATAGTACAGAGACAGGTTAACTCACCTTGAGGCCAGACTCGATAGTGGACTCAGGGTTCCACCAGGATAGCTCAGTTAGTAAAAGCATTACAGCTCTCGTCTGCAAGTCGTGAATCGGCAGAGTCTCATGCCGGCTTAGTAAAAAGGTACTCAACTACCAAAGAAAAAGATGCGTGCTTTCTAGAAAGGGTTTATTTGCTTCTGTTTATTATTTTCTGCCTTCTTGCAAATATAAGTAAATGCCTTCAAGCTATTATGAACTATACAGAGTTTTAAGAAACGCACGACTTACTTTAAAGAGTTATTCTTGACCTTATTTGTTGTAAAAAAAATGTAATGGAATTTTCTGACTCCACAAATTAAATATATTTTTTTAATTTTTGATTTTTTTATCACACACACCTAAAAACATAGAAATCAGTATGCATTTGACAATTAGGGTTAATGTAGGGGATGAGGCAGTTACTCGTCTGAGTGATCAGTGAAGATATGTGAATTTTTTTTCGGCTGAATCTGAACAAAAAAAAGTACGAAAAATGTCACCGTGTACCAAAATTTCGTAATTATTTTTTACTGCAAATGAGGTCAGGAATCACTGGTATGATTATGTCATAGTGGTCGGTATGTCTTTTGAATAATAATAATAATAATAATTGGATTACTTCTATAGCGCCGTTTTCGTGAGAAAATCACCTCAAGCCTGTAGAAACCCTGTAGAGTGGCGAACCTCTCTGCCGAATAAATCGTAGAGGGTGCAAGGTAGCTGCTATGCTTCAGAATATTTATTTAAAAAAAATGGAAGCAAATTTTGAAAAGTCAAAAAGTCAAAAACAGAAACTTACACAGCTTTTTCTGTACATAATATTTAGATAAACTCAAATATTTCCAGCTATCAACGACATCTTCATCATGAGGTATGGAGCGGTAAAATATCCATGTAAGTTTCAAAAGATATCACCAGACGTCATATTGTATAAATAGGATTTAAAAAGAAGTGGTGAGTCTCGAATGTTTTATGCAAGCACTGTGAACAATAATGTAATAATAACAGAATTTGAATATTATAACTTTGAAATTTCCCCAATAACATTGAAATTCTCCGAAATAACCCGCCCTTAAAATCTTTGCAGAGCCTTACAGCAAGAAATGCCCAACCTTCTTCCTATCTTCTTCCCCTTCTCACCACCTTAAGCCTCACAACATACCCCAATTGTTGATACCATAGTCTCAATGGCTCCAGACAAATGGGAGCAGCTTGTACTCTTGTACTACATACATATACATACTATGTACATATTTAAATATTTAAATTTACATATTTAAATTTAAAAAAAAACTCAAGTGGTTGGGAGCAGTTTGAGCTCTTCTACGATATTCATATAAAAAATGCTTCTATTTCTGTATCTCACAATTTTTTTGACGCCTTAAAGGTCATAGCGCCTTTGTGCACAAATCGATTTTTCCGTATTGACGGTACGGCCCTGTCTAAACTATATTAAACTTTACCCTAATATATGAACGGCTTGGGGTATGATAGTGTTAACCCTCATTTTGGTTAAAATTAAAGTTTATCAAATCTTCTTAGTAGTTTCCTCATGACTAGAGTCATGATCATCATGAACCCCTTATGGGGCTCGTCATATCCCCTGGGACCCTGATATCACCGAACTGCCTGTTGCGGTCTTGACCTGATCAGTCCAGTGCTGGAGTAGGGTCACCTTCCTCTCCTTCCTTCAACTCCGTCAGCTACGTTGATTTAAAGCATTTATTTTTCTTAAATTTAAAATTTATTGCACTTTTAAAGAAATAACCTATTCATGAAATTACACACTGATGTAAAGATAGACGTATTTAACTTTGTAGTTTACCAAAAACGGAAAAAAAGAATAAAAAAATAATAAATGAAATACGTAATGAAACTAGATACATGCAAGAAAAACATTAACACACGCCAAACAATGGTGTATACAGAAGGTGAATATAAAAGTTCATACTGACGTTTGGATGCAATTGATCCAAAACAGATAGATTTGTTTTTATTCAATAACATTTTAAATTATGTTCAGATCATTGGTTACTTACACAAATAATGTTATACATGTTAGTTCATCGGTGAAGCTGTTCCCCACTTGCTACGCTAGTTTGGGCCGTGTGCTACACGGCAGTCCATTTCAGGAACGCATAGCATTTTTGTGAAGACATAAAGAGAGGCTATTGTATGTACATATCCGTGCAGTATACCTAATATAATATAAATGTATAATTTTAAACATTAAAAGAAAAATTAAAATACAGAGTCTCGAATAAAAAATAAATTAATACAGGAGTTGATTAAATTTAAGTGATTTACTGTATTTAATAATTGTAGATAATTAGTAAAACATATTTAAATAATTGGTAAAAAATATATATATTCTACACAGTCCACATTTAAAAAATTACATATTTTTTATAATGCAAAAACTTATAAGATGACTTTAATAAGCTTTTATTATTAAAAAAATAATACTAGAATAGAATTCCACCATAAATTAACCGTTTAGAATTAGAAATAAGAAAAAAAAATACTTAAAACACTATTCATAGCATTCGCACAATGAAATAAGAAAAAAAAAACACAGATAGGAAGGAAAACAAATTGGATTCGTCGTGCACCGAAATAATGACCTTTGACTCTGACGCACGTTCCGGCACCGTTAGAAAACGTGTTTATGTTGTATGAAATATCCCATGCGTGTTTTAACCCTATGCGTGCGTTCCGGAATTCGCACACAAGGACTGCCGCGTTGTATTGAAGTCGTGGCGCGCTGTTTGGGTATTTGTACCAGCAATTACTATGGAGTACTGTTAAAACTGTAGTAATAGTATAATCCATTTGAGTCTTGTTAACTGCAGTTTTTTTTGTGAGTTCACTACACAACCGTTCATTAGAGAAAACCGCCACTGGTAGGTATATCAACAAAAGTGGTTCGTGTTACAGGAAGTGCGCCCTCTACTAATGAAATGACTTATTAACAAGTAAATAGCTTTTAATTAGTCTACATTAATAAAAGTACTACTTTAATACAATATTTACTTTGTAACGAAGGTTTATTTTTATGTTATATCGCGCAAGAGCCCCCACTGCTCACAACTGCCCGGAGCCAGCGGGTCTATGGCATCTCCAAGTGGGGAGTAGCGGAAGGTTGAGAAGTAGCTAGCTTTTCAGATCCTATCAGTAAATAATACGAGTATTAACAATTCAAGCGGCTTTTGAGTTTTTTTATATGAATATCGCACAAGAGTCCCAACTGCTCCCAATCGGCTAGAGCCAGTGAGACTATGGCATTCCCAATTGGGGAATGTTGTGAAGCTGAAGGTATTGGGGAGGGGAAGGAGAAGAGGAAGAGGAAGGTGAGGAATATCTGGCTATTCAGATCTGGTCACCAAACATGGCTAAAAGCCATTTCAAGCAACGTTTCAATTCTGAATGGTGGTATTTCACCAGGGCGATACTGAGAGTATCTTACACTCTGGAACGTGCGCAAATATAATATATATTATTTTTAAATGAACGAATTATGAAACAACACATATCAATTAAATAAAAACTACTACCGGGATTTGAACCCGCGACCTTCGGATTCGTAGTCGAGAGCCTTACCCCTCGACTAGTTCTAGTTGTCTTCTATAACGAAATTTACTGTTATTTCTGCATCATATTAATTAGAGAACGCTGAAGACAGAACTATTAGAAATTTTGGAAAAAAAATCGAATGGCATCGAAGACATAAGCCGTAAAAATATTAATTTTTGAAAAAATTTCGCCGGCCGTGTGAGGTTACAGTACACAAAATGACTGGCGTGGCAGTATGCGGTAGTGCCTTTCGAATTGTGAATTTTATTGAATTGTATCTCGTGAAATGGCCGGTATTTGAGCGGTCGTTTTACCCAAGTTCACTTTGAAACTTCATTACTTCATCATTTGTGGAGATATCGAAAAAATAATTTCGCTGTCGTTATTAACTCTAAATATAATTCATTTTCATTAAAATATAAACAAAATAGGCGACCGCCACAATCGGAATCGCGATCTTTTACCAGGGCGATATTTAGAGAATCTGCAACTCTTCGATACTATTATTACGTAATTTTCATATGTCCATATATAATATTGTACTCGTTGGATGTTTTCGACAATTTCATGGAAGCTTTTGGCGCTTGCCAAAAAGCAGACAATGTTACGAAGTTTCGTGAACTCTTTTCTGTATTGCAGAATGAAAATGGGACAAATTCGGTAGAAGTGTCACCCGAAATGTATCGCCAATACGAAATATGTACGAACGTTCTGAAATATACGTATATATTTATTACGAAAATGTTCGAACTACATTTTCGAACTCACATTTGAAATATTTCGGATGCACCGCGAACTTGGATTAAAGTTGTGCTTTTGCGAACTTTTTTATTTGCATGGCTTTGTAACGGCTGTTGTAGAACAAGCAATTTAAAAAATACTCGTAAATATTGCTATCTGACATAATGATTTGTAAATATGTACGTTGGAAGTACTGAACCGATAGAAATGTGGTGCGAGCGTATTCGTATTCCCGAAGTACACTGAAATTTTAAGCTTCTGGAGAACTAGAAAATTTTTACAAAATACAAAATTTTTCCCTTCTTCGGGCCTTGGAGTGAAAATACCTTATATACTCGTAAATAATTTTTTTTGAAATGGTGGTCTCTGTGTTCAATTCGATGGTTGCGGGTTCAAATTCCGGTTTGCGCAAGTAAATTTCATGCAAGTAATACGCCCTCATAGATGGAGCTTATTTAAATATAAAAAATACTTTTAGCAGGTAATGCTTTTAAATATTGAAATGAATTGTTTGTTGGCAATTGTACATACGGAATATGAACTGGAATAAATTGTTATTGTGAGTTAAAAGCTCAAGTCCTTCAAGAAATTAATACAAATATAATTTTGGATAGCATTTTTATTAGTTTCTACAAACCATGGAATTAGTTTATACTAACCATGGAATTAGTTTATACTAACCATGGAATTAGTTTATACTAACCATGGGATTAGTTTATACTAACATGCTGCACCTTTCAAAAAATCCTTTATTCATAGTTTTGTTTATATAATATCATAGCAAATAGGTATCTACAAGTGTCCTGAGGGATAATTTCTTTGTTCCTTTGTTTCCATATGATTTTTAATGATCCTTGTGTAAGAATGTAATAAATTGCGTGACAATTGCTTTGAGGAGTACCGTTTTGGAGAGGAACCATGTATAAACAAATGAGGTATGAAGGAATAATGTCAAGTATTAACAGATGATAAAAATTAGAACACAATAATATATACACTTGACGTTATTATTTTTAGTATTCATATATTCCTGGTGAAGAAAGCATCGCTTTCTTAACATGTAGAAATCAATATATATATTTATAATGTGGTGAATAGAAAGAATATTTTTTAATTAATTAATTATAATTATTATGACGTTGTAAAAAATGAACAGTTGTAATGCGTGTTTACAATACAGTAAACCTTTATTACTACCAATTAGGTGTTTTATAGAAATATAACATAATAAATAAAAAAATAAAAAAAACGAGAGTGTTTTTAGGGTATACGTCAATTGAACTACTCGTATACTTATTTCTAAGTATGTGCAATCTTTGGATAGGAGAGTTCAGTAATCATTTGACTACGCTGGATTATTATATAGAACCGTGTATAATGTTGGAATGTTTAAATTTTTTTTAAATAAAAAAAAACCCTTCGATTTCATCGCAGTGAATTTTTGAATAAAATATTCCTTAGCGATGATTCCATAAAAATTCTCCATCAAACATGAAGATCGACCGAAATACTTTTCATTCTCAAATCGGTATATTAATTTGCCAATTGCATTACAATAGTTGGCCGCTGGAAGAGTTCATGGTGTTTTATT
Source organism: Halesus radiatus (assembly GCA_022606495.2). NCBI lineage: Eukaryota > Metazoa > Arthropoda > Insecta > Trichoptera > Limnephilidae > Halesus > Halesus radiatus. The sequence continues at coordinate 8,797 of JAHDVE020006567.1, forward strand.
CCATTTCTATATAACCGGCACTTCAAAGTTAGTCTGGTAAAAATAATCTTCCCCATCGGAATCTATTACGGGGCAAGTTTAACCATAAAATTGCCCCCGAGGAATTGTTTAAATTAATTAATTGTGTTAATTTTAATCAAGATTCTTAGAATTCACATTCAACTTGTCAGAGTGAATTATTTTGTTCATGTACATTAGGATGGCCCGCTAATGTATGGGAGGAAATTTACAACGTTCTCTCTAGAGCCCTAGTATGAAAGCTTAACGTCGACACGATGCAAGTTTTTATCAATAACTGGCTGATGTGAACCCGGCCTTGCTCGTTTTTTTTTTGGAATACTATTATGAAGTTGTGAATTCTTGCTTGTCGTTTGGGTGCTATAATTGATTTGACAGCGATCTACCATCTCTAAACAAAGAAACAAAAAAAAATTTAAATAAAAGTTATTAAGTATGCACCTACTTGTGTTTTCAATTTTGAATATATTCTACCCAAACAAACCTTCTTCTTTTGAATATGTAATCTGTGGCTAACCAGAGTGATATATCCATGATCTAACCCAAATAAAACATGGCGGGTTCAATGTTTTTCATACTAATTTTAATACGTTATAGCAACAGTTTTACATATTGAATTTCATTCAAACTTCTAAACCTTCCCGGCACTAATAAAAATAAACTGTGCTATTTTAAGTGAAACTTGTAGAGTAATTTTTGAAAAAAATCAAGGACGAACAGAAAAACGGTAATTTTTATACGTAGAGATATCGGATATTTGTCAACATTACCGAGCACGACTGCAGATATCCAACAAAATATCATAGATCACGTCGAGTAAATCAGCTTAATTTAGTATGGCACATTCGTCCTGAGATAAGCTCCTCTACACATCTATAAACATCACGACTTAAGAGGAACGGCTGCGCTGCCTGTTTCATACGAAACTTAATTTTGGATTTGATGCCAAAAAAACCTTTCCAAACTGAATGATATATAATTTTTAATTAAAGGTTTAGTAAATATTTAGTACGTATGAAAAGTATTTTTAATTTATTTTTGTTTTTAACTATGCAGGCCATGAAAAAAAATTATTTTCATAATTTTATAGGCAACTTAGAAAAATATTTGCGGGTTTTCGTATTTAAAAAGAAAATTGCTTATTACGTATATGAAAATATAAAATTTTTTTTTTTGAAAAAAAGCTTTTTTCAAGTTGATATTTTAAATTATGTGTCGTTTTTTAATTTAATTCAAAGTCCTCCGTAATGCTTATATTATAATAAATTTTAGAAATTTAAATTTTATATTTTCAAAGCAGATGGAGTAAATGAAGTTCGTAATATGTACATAGAAATTCAGAATGTCGAGGCTTAAGCAGCTTAGCTCATGCTGATGATCTAGAATATCGATAAACAAACGTTGACAGCTTAGTTTGTCTTTTGTCTGCTTAGTTACCGATGTGCTCGGGCTAGGCCCCCTGACGTTTCCAATGGCGCCACCCTAACGTACCAGGCTGAATGTTGAATGCTGAACGTTGAATGTGGCCGGATATGTAAAGCGATAAGGAGAATAAATTTTAGTCAGGAAATTTAAGAAAATTACTATCGGAAGTGGATGGCGCTAGACAAACAGTTAAACTCAACTGGCTAACGGTTAACTAACTAAGTTTCAACTTAAACTTTCATTTGAACCGCACCCTATTTAACTAGGGCTGCACTTTGACCGGTTAAAATACGCGCTGGGAAATAGGGACTTAATTTGTGTTGGGTTTGAAAAGTTCAACATTAATTAGCGAAAACATCAAGATTGAAAAAACTTATTTGTAAAACGGAAAATCACTGCATTATCTTTTTGCTTAAAGTAATTGATGAATATTTTTTTTATGTACCTACTTAAGGTTACAAGCGCCCCTGAGCTGATATTTCACAAATATAACGTTATATAAATTATCCAAGAAGCTCTTTTCATTAAACATATCTGGAAAGTAATTAATGTACGCTACACTGCAATACCCTCTTTTAATATAAATTATTATAATGATTCTATTCTACTAACTGAAAAAGTTACAAGCATTTAAAAAATCTATGATTTACCTATCGTAAAAATTATAATATTGTGTTTGAAGTTATTTTAACTTTATGGAAAAGCTGTGCGTTAAAGTAACAAACATTTTCGAACATCGAGCTCTAGCATCATGAAATTTTCATAGCTTTATTTATCGAAATAAAGTAATCATGGCTGTTTTAAGCTAGTTTAAAATGACATTGCCGTTTTGTGTACTTCGAATATTAGGTTAGAAAAATGATTTAAAAGGGATTTTCATTTTAATATTTCTATTTTGTGGAGTTCCATTATAATGATTAAATTAAAGACACTTTTTAAAACAATTTTCCACTTTTTATTTAAGACCGTGACCGGTTTCAGCCTGTGACGGCCATCTTCAGACTGGTAGATTTAATTCTTAAGATATGGGTTATATACAATTTTGGGTATCAGGGGTAAACAGATCATGATTTTACTTAGATTACATTTTTCAGTATTGGTACAGCACGATTTTATAAAACTTGACTAATATGTTATAGTTTTATTTTATTACTTTATTATAGCAATCTCATAAATCACATCATTTTGTGACAAAGGAAAATTTTGTGTTACATAAGTGTTACAAAACAATCGCCAAGAATAATATACAGTAAAAATACTAATAGGAATGCTAGTAAAGAGAGAGAGCGTTTAATGCACTGGGCCCACATTCCAAGAATGATCTTCAATTTGGTTTTAGATCAGAAAGCAATTTTGAAAAGTCTAATAACTTATCTATTTAAAAGGAGGTGCAAACTTTAACAAGATGTAAAGCGCCCTTGAGATGATTTTAGTAACTAAACGGATCTCAGAATAATTGACCATTATTTTTGCATATTATTATTAACCCCATAATAAAACCATAACAAAACCAAAGTGTATATATACAAACAAACAAAAAAAATCAAGTTTTGCAGAAAAGTATAAAAGTTCAAGAAAAAACTATAATAAAATCAACGTTGCTATTTACAAACAAACAAAAAAAACAAATATTTTTCAGAAAAGTATACAAGTTCAACATAAAACTACAATAAAACCAAAGTGACTATTTGCAAATAAGCATAACAAGCGGAAAAGGATAAATAGATATAAATAATAAAGTAGCAAAACTAATAAAAGAAAAGGTTATTGCTACCATATTATATTATATAATATCCAAAAGAAATAAATCAAGTTTTTATACAGACTCACGTTTACAATAGCAGTTCATTAATTATACATTTATGAAAACGAGAGGAAAGCAAAAAAAAAACCCATCACGAAAACAGGTCGAGTATGTAGCCATCACATTATAAAAATCACCATATTTTTAATTTCAACTCTATGACTTTTGTTAACTTTGAGCATAACAAAAACAAAAAAAATGATTACATAAATTCTCATATAAGGCTTTAATTTCAGCCCTGCACATTTGTCTTTGTTACATGTTAAACAAAGATTTCTGTCCATAGAAAGCAGCGAGGCACCGTTTGTTTAAGAGTTTAACGTTACTTTGTGAATCTCCACATCTCACCAAACTGGAGCACGTGGAATATAAATCATTCACACATTCTTTCGCAGGCTGAAAGAGCTACATTACTTCGTAGAAAAAATATTTAATTACCCAACTTAGTTGATGCATACATTTATTAAGTTTGAATTAATGCGAAGAGTTTAAAGATTTATGATAAATGAAGTAAACAAACATTATACAGTATTCATTTTTACGGATGTGAATGTGCTGCATATATTTTAAATACAATTAATTTGCTCAGGGGTTCCCGAGTGTGTGGTGATGTCAGTGCACCTAACCCCGAACCCTATTAGATCAAAGCCTGACACGAGACGCTACTGACGTATCAATCAATTACAAATTAATCATAACCAATCAATCCAATTAATTGCGTAGATATTATTATTACTAATGGGATACCACGTGGAGCTCAATACTTAATAGTAATTAGATATTTGAATTCACTGACATTTGTCTAAATCTTTGGATCAATGCACTCGACATTCGAATTAAACGTCGTTTCTTCAGACAGTGAAATGATTAGTGATAATTGTTTTGATTGACAGCCTTCTTCAAATCTTGGCTTTTGACGATTCAGTACTACGTCTTACAGAAAGGAGGTAGTTATTTGCTCCAAGCCCTGTGCTCGCGTGTTAAAAACTTGGAGAAAGCAAATAAAAAATATAAGTTTTGATTCTTAATGGTGATCTTTGAACAGGAGCTCACGTATTAACCTGATTGAAATTTGTAAGGGTTTTGTAACGTCATTTCTTTTTGTGCTTTCTGTCGACCAGCTTTGGTGATAGGCCTCTTTAATTTTGCCGACTTTGAGTCGAAGAATTTAACATCGGTACGAACGATATTTATCTACCGGTCATTAGAGAAGTGTCGATATTTGGCCGATTTAAGTTTTTAACTATTTCTTTTCTTTTTTAAAGTTGAATAACTATTTTGAAATATGCTGTATGTCACCAATGCATCTGTATAAGCATAGTGTTTATGTCAACTCTGACAAGGGTACCTACATATAATCGTAGACAAACTTTATTACAGGGGATTTTTTTGAGAGATACAATTTTATTAAAAGTGTTTTTGATAAAAAATCTTGCACCTAAGAAAATATTGATGTTATTTTATTTACTATCTTCACTCATCACATCTTCTTCCCTTTGCCCTAATAGCATTGGCAACTCACTAGTGCCTCCAGGGCCCAGGCGTCATTGTCTTGCGCTACTTCAGTCGCCTTTCACAGCTTTTCCCCGGGCAGTCCACTGGACGTCTTCTCTCTGGAAATGCACTTAGTATTTTCAGTGTATGTGAACATTGGTAGTTGGCTTAACAACCTTATTATTACGAATTTACTTATCCATATCTTATAAATGTCTACTGATTAAGTATTTCATGCAAATTAGCCCGTTGAACACGTTCATTTCATGTCATTGCATTTGCAAATAACTTATTTTCGAAAAAAAATGAAATCCGGATATTTCGGAATCCATATTAAAACAATTCCGATTTTTTTTCCACGAATTTTGATTCCGATAATCCATATTGCAATCTCTAGTCAAAAAAACCTCAATTGCGAGCATTCTATTCAACCTCATTTATTAACTCCTCTCACCCCTCTCAAACATCTAATTTTGGAAGCTTGAACCCTGGAAAGTACTCCATCATTTATTATTTTCATAATCAAGCTTTTATTCATGTATTTATAATACTTCACAACTACATGTAATAAAATAGGTCTTTACAATCGTATTTGATGAAAGCATTACTTGAAAGCCTTGTTTATGACTACACTATATATAGACTTTGGGGAAGGGTAGTCGATCACTCTCCCGGGACGTATAAAACGAAGTGGCGGATTGCTAGTCTCAAATACTCGACAATTGCTAAGGGTAGTTTTTGCCGGACCTTCTTACGGGGAGGATTATTTAGGGACAATCAATTTGAGAAGGGGATGAAGGAGACTTAGTTTTTAGATGGAATTAATTATTTAAGCAAGGCGTACTGATTTTATGTAGTTTTCTAGATATTCTGTGTTATTTTTGTTTGATTAATTATTTTGTTTCGATTACTTACTTTTAATATGAGGACAAGGGATTTAGATCCTGGGCTACGAATCCAGAGGTCACAATTTAAAAATAAATGCAGTGTTTATTTTAGTACATTGTCTTTGTGAAAGTTCAAATTAATAATAAATAAATCACTTAAGGCAAAGTAATGAAAAATCATGTGTTTTTTTGTTTGAAAATTCGAATGCCAAGAAATAAAAATAATAATTAAATTGCACAATATGGAAAATTGAGTTCTTTACATTTCCATTTAATATTAATTTATGCCTTAGCTTTACCAAATAAAATAGAAATCAAAGTATGCGGCCGGTGTTAAATGGGAATTTCAACCTTGTCGCCACTTGCGTAAGGAGCACGTGATTTTGTTGGAATTTTACGAATTGGATCACTTTAATGGAAAAACACAAATTTGTTACATTTTTTATAATTTTGTGTTATTTCGTAAATAATCAATATACAGTATATTTGTGACACGTTCTAAAGTGGTAGAAACTATTGTAGTATCGTACTGCGTTAAGTGACTTGGATCCCGATTCCGGTTCTTTTTAAAGATAAAACATTCTCCTTATCCTCAGGGTTAAAAACTTGTTGCTTAACTTTGGTTCCGGTTTTCTCGGATTACAGTTGTCATTCAGCGAATGAAATTCTTTAAAAATATCTAACAGTTTTAACAGAATCAAAAAAAAGTATTTACTTTAAACAATATTAGTAAGTTATTTAAAGTAAAATATTTCTGTTAAATTAACCGAATGAACGAGATTGAAATATTTGTAAAGTACCCATGCATAATTCCGTAATGTCAGATAAAAGTGATTTAAATTCTAAAACATATGACAAACTACACGTGTAAAATTATTAATAATGAACTACACGTGTTAAGTATATGTGATGCACATATAATTTTGAATAATACTGTTTTAATTAAACCAAAACCCATTTTTAGAATGTTTTGTAATTGATATGCAATTGGAAACGTAGTTGAGCAAAACGTATTTAATCCTAATGATAAGGACAATATATTATCATTAAAAAGAACCGAAATCGGGCCTTGGATCTGAAAAGCCAGGTACTTCCCAACAATTCTCTTTCCCGTGTCTTTCTACTCCCCACTCCCTCACAATATACCTCATTTGGGATTTCATAGACCCACTGGCTTAGAGTTGGGGCTCTTGTGTAGTATTCACATTAAAATTAAAAATATTTTGCCTTCTTTACCTTGCACTATTTTTATATGGTCTCGTTCTTATTGGATATTTTTCGCAAGGAACATATGTCTGGAATCTAAATTAAACACGATTTAATCTACCGTCCTTCATCCACCAGGTCCATAATCCATGCCATATCGTCAGAGTTGGTATCAGTACTCCACTGTGGAATGCTTGTTTCTCTTCCTTTGACAACTTTTCGTTAGCGATTGCTGCATTCAGTTATCTATTCATTGCATTCTAAGCATTCTCCCCCTGTATCCTGCAAGCATCCTGCATAAATACACAATTCCAACTCATTTCCTCCTGCCAAGTCACCCCCTGGTTCCACGGGTTAACTGTTCAAAACCATATTACAAACAGACATATAAAGGCAATGAACTTTTAATTATTTCTAATTTTGGAACTATCAATTCACGGTGGAATTACTTTTTAATGTGATTTTTTTTAAATGAAAAAAACCTTAACTGTAACTTTCTTCCACTTGTTTATTTTCGATCGAACCAGTTTCACCCTATCACGGGCATCTTCAGACTGGTACAATTAATGCTAAATCTATGGTATATATACCATTTATGTCAGGAGTGAGTCCCATTGATTTCGAATATTGTGCATTCTTAGTCATAAATCTAAAATAAATGAATAAATGGCGTATACTGATTATCCTGATGAGGAAAGCTTTGCTATCGAAACATGTTGATATTTAGACATGAAAAAAAGTGGTGTGAACAAAGTTATTCACATTAATTTATTATTAACTAACTAACTAACTATTCGTCACGCCGTTCCACCGCAGGGGTAGGCAGAGGGGACGGACTGCCAAACAACTCGATCTTGGCATACACTTCTTGCTTCATCCACATTCATTCAGAGATCTCATTTCAAACGCACTCAGTCTACTTTCATCATTTTTCTGCCAGTTCCACGCCTTACTGCCATACATGGTTGGTATCAGCACTCTATTGTGGACTGCTATTTATTATTATTTAGTTTAAAAAGCGGTTAACTTATAACGAGTTATTCTAGGTTATTATCAATTACTACGTGTGACAGCTGTTTGCCTTCTGAAGGAATTATCAAATTATGGTGAAGTCACTTACGAAAAATTTGTTTATACGTATATATATAGGAATAATTTAAATTGTTCGTAAATTATAAACAAGTAAGTTCTACAAAATAAACTTTAAAACATTTAAAAAAAATAGGTAACACAATAATTATTATGTAATTTTATACAGAGATAACAAAACCATATATTTTATCTTAAATACAAACCAGTAAATCTATGTATGAATCAGCAAAAATGATGAGCTCTGGCGTTATGGAATTTGTAAGTTATCTCTTCCTGTATGACATATTTAGGTTAATGCAACTTTCTAAAGTTATTTCAGGTTCCAACCTCATTTCTTTCTTGAGCTATGGAGCCGTGAAATATCATATAGGTACTTATGATATAAAAATACGACGTATTGATTTTTCCTATTGTAAAAAATGTTAATAAAAGATTTAAGACAAGTTGATCTAATTCATAAACTGACAAATTCGTAATAGGGTGACGCTTTTCTTTAATTTTGCCGAGAGCTAAATACATTTTTTAATAGTTCTGTACGACATAAATGCTTTATGTCTAACTACGACATAAAGCATTTATGTCGTAGTTAGTCGCACTTGAGAAGTACTTTTCTCCGAGAAGCACTTGAGAAAAAAAATCCCACGCTTGGAGTATTTGCTAACCGAAAGTGACGCCTCGGCGTAATTGTGTGAAACGTGTTACATTTTGAGCTTCCACGCATAGAAGTTATATTTTTTTGGGGAAACAGTTCACATTATCTGTATACATAAAAATCAATGTAAGTTTGTTTGTTTGTTTGTCCTCGATTTTCTCGAAAACTGAAAATAGCAAAGTTTGTTCTTATTAGTGCTGGGAAGGTTTAGAGAGTACTTTGAATGAAATACAATATGTAAAACTGTTGCCATAACGTTTTAAAATTATTATGAAAAACAATGAACTCGCCATGTTTTATTTAGGTTAACCCATAGCTATAACACTCTGGTTAGCTACAGATTGCATATTCAAAAGAAGAAGGTTTTTTTCGGTAGAATATTTAAAAAATGGTAAACACGAATAGGTACCTACTTAAGAACTTTATGTTTTAGATATATTTTGAAATAATAATCGTTTGGAATGAAATAAAATATTCAAATGAATGTTTCTTTATTTGGAGATAGTTACTTTCGCTGTCAATTAAATTGTGGCACCCTAATGACAAGTGAAAAATCCCGAGCAAGGCCGAGTACAGATGGTATCAGATGGTGAAATAATAAATTAAAAAAACATATATCTAGAGTTCTATTTACTAATGACGGATTTTCTCCATAATATGTAGTTATACACGATCATGGTTTTTAAGTGAATAGCTGCATTGGGACTATGGCATGTTGTGGAACTGAAGCGAAGTATGGAAGGAAAATGGAAGGTTAGGAAGAACTTGGCTAAAGAAACACGGTTAATGCTATTTCAGGCACCTTTTCTATGCTGAATGGTGGTTTTTCACTAAGGCCATATTGAGAATACCTTCCACTCTGGAACGTGCAGAAAACATATTGCACCTATAGGTAACATTTTGTTATACGCGAAACAACACATTCTGATTGAATATAATTTATGTGCGCACGTTGAGATTTGAACCTGACATCTTTGGATCCGAAGCTGTTGGTCTTAACAGCTCTGAAACGGAGGTTGTCGTTTTTGCAGCATAAATATGAGTTTTTTTTGCCTTAAAATTTATTTTCTAAGCTTTTTCAGTAGTTTTGTTTTTTACCAATATCTTTTTACAAAACGAAAGCTTCTATACATAAAAAAAACTTTGTTTTTTGAAAACACCAATAAAATAACGGCATGTAAGGACTAAAACCAAAGTAAAGTAAACCTGGTAGGTCTCTTCAGATAAAAACAGTTTATTAGACAATTTAAGCTTGGAGAATGTACGATTTTTACAGTTGCTATTTTATCCGGCTTTACTATTGATATTACATTTATTAGAAGATTAGTGGTAAAAAAATAAATGGAATTTATTCGAAATATTAATATTTTTAAAATTAATAACAATTACTTTCTTAAAAATCACTTTATTTAATTTGTAAATATCTAAATGTTTCAGAAGCAAAGCTCCCTTCCTTAGGATAAACAATATACCTATTAAAAATAATGACAACTACAGACAAATAATAAGAAAATAAAACAAATTAAATACAAAAACAAAAATTAAAAATTAATGATGGAAGTAGGCAAGTAATTATTTAAAAATTTAAAAATAATTGAAAAATAAAAAATAGTGATAAATTATTAATTTCAAATGTTGCATTAGAAATTTATTAAATAAATTATTTTTATTATTAATACAAATAAAATAGTTAAGCATAAAAAATAGAATAATGATAGTTATCATTATTAAAATTTATATTATAAATGTAATTGTTAATGTTAAAACAAATTCATAATGTTTAATTGACTATTAACACATTTTATAATTTCAAAAATTTTAAATTTATTTATTTGAAAACCAGTTGTATTTGTATGTAAAATTTTTAAACATTTATTTATGTCAAAAGAATGATTTGTTTACAAAATACGGTTGGCAAATTCAAAATATTTATTATTACTTAAATATCTCTTAATTTAAGGTGCTCCTTAACTCTAGTATTAAAATTTCTTGAAGTCTTTCCTATGTAAAAAAAGTTATTTAAAATTTTTTATGTAGCAATCGTTACAAATTAAATTATAAACCCCCGGTTTATTTAAAATATCGTCTTCAATTTTGTTATTTAAAATATAATTTTTTAATTTATTATTACTATGAAAAGCTGGTTGGATAGTATTTGGATATTTTTAATTTAAAAAAAAATTGTATTGTTCTATTTTAGGACTTTAGAAATTTCATAAAATGACGTTAATTTTTTTAAGAATTCTACTTAGGTTAATACGTAAATTTATAAGGAACCTTCACTGAAAAGTGTATTAAAAAATTGTGTACGTGTCTCTTTTTTAAGAGGCATCTCAATTTTACTACACGCAGTAAAAAAAAATAAATTAAATAACCGTTCATTTTCGGTTTACTTTACCTCTCCACAAAATTACCTTTTGCCTACCTGAGTTTGTATTTGCCTGCGATAACAAGTGGTCCATTGTGTTCTTTGTGAGAAGAATCTCAACAACCGACAGAAATGTTTGTCAAATGGGTGTTAACCAAAAGTAATAAATTATTATTTGGGGATCATTTTTTCACCAAAATTCCTGGGAATGTCCGCAGGTCTTATGGGAGTTTCTTTAAACCCAACCTGTGGAATATAAGTTTTTTTTTTAATATTGTGGTAGAAAAAAAATGAACGCACACCTTTTTTTAATATACGTCCCATTTAATGATGAATGAATGAATGGTTTTGATTTGCTTTGAAAACTGAAAAGCCATATGTTTAGGGTGTAAAACATTATAAATTGACAAAGCTATGCAGACTTACTAACTTATCAACCAATTAGCCACTGTGTCATTTCTCCGCAAGGATACGCAGAGAGGATTGAATGTCACGTAAATAGTTCATGACACACACAACAAACATACTCTTATGTTATACCGATTCCTGACAAGAAAAGACTTATGTATTTGATTCGCTTTGTCATTTCATGACTCTCTGAGGTGTTTCCGATTTTAACATTCGAAAAATATTATATATTATTCTGTTAATCCTTTAAAAATATCTTTCTCCGTTTACATCTTCCCATCTTTGCTACGTTTCAGAAATCTTATTTTTACGGCTCTTCGAGCAATTTATTTAAATACAGATATGTTTAATAAGCCAATTTGATTGACAACTTGCTAATCTCAGAAACCTTCGCCTTTTTCCGCTTTTTACATTTCTTTACGCTTAAATTCAAGAAATGCATATTTCTAATGGCTCCGAGTTTGATGTTTGCCAGGAGCGCTATTCTGGTTATTTTTAAGCAGGGTTCCTTATCATTTTCCTTAATAATAATAATAATCGGATGATTTTTATAGCGCCGTTTTTGTGAAAAATCACCTCAAAGGCGCTGTGCAAATATTACTTCCTATTCTTGTATTATTCTTATATTACATCTATTCTACGATATTTTTTTAAACATTGATTTTCTCTTTTTGGACAGGCTATCATTACACATTATTTAATGACCATATAAAGAGATGCAGTTAAATTATCAAAACTAAATACGGCTTGGTATAAGTTTATACATGTTAAATTGAAAAAAAAGAAGCTAACTATATTTATTCCTTACGAAATATTGCAAGACGCTAACACAAATGATAGAGTGTTTCCATTATATTCAAGAATGGATTTAAGCTAAGACGATGAATTATTATCCATATATTTTTAGGATAAATAACACAGAATACTCTTAAAAGGGGGGAGCGGCGGGGGAGGATGGTGGCCGGGGGACTGATCCATAACGCCCTCAAAATCTTCTTTGGCTTGGTGACGCCCCTGGGCGGCGTGACGGGACGGTTGGTGATGGTCTGCATGTACGCCAGGTAGCGATTGTCGGCCGGCTTCAGGATCTGGAAGGAACACTTCAGCGTGTCGTCCACTGACATCATTGCACCTGCATTATCGAATTCCCGCAGTTGTTGGGCGCCTAGAAGTGGTTGACCAGTTGCCTCTTGGCAAATAACTCATACCCGTCCTCTATCACCTGATGCACCCGGCAGATCAGGTCAAAGTTGTGCTTGTTGAGGAACTTGGCCACTATCTCAATGACGAAGTTGGAAATGAAGCTCGTTCTCGCCCCAGCCGGCGGTGTCCTTGTTGGGGTCGGACCATAGTAGGTCGGAGAGCAGCCCCTGGTCGGGCACTTCCCGATTGTATACTTAGGCTTAAAGACTTCTTGCTTAACTGCGGAGACATAGTAAAAAAAACCAAAACAGATTGTTAAGAGATTATTTGAAAACACAAATTGATTAAATATCTTCCAGTGACACAAGATTTTTTTTTCATAAATTTTAGTAGGTTTTCCGTGAAATATATTCTTAATTAATTTAAAAAAATCGAATATTCAAAAAAAATAAATATTAGGTGACCTACTTATAATTTTACTCATAATAATAATAATAGGATGATTTGTATAGCGCCGTTTTTGTGAAAAATCACCTCAAGGGCGCTCAGGTATATTTTTATTTTTAAAATGTACTATTCGGATTGCACTGACATTTAAAGCCTCGCTGCTCGCGCGCTGTCTAAATTATTTACAGAGAATAGCAATACAGTCTGGAAGCCCATTGCCCGGCCGCTACAGTAGATAGTGTTGCATGTTGCCAGTATTTAAATCAAATAAAGTAATCAAATATCATTAACGTCAATTCTATAATTTATTAAGAATAAAATTTACAGAAAATCTATTAAAATTTATGAAAAAACCCAATTTCGCCAACTCGCGCTGCTAGGGGCGCTGGTATTGTCGTATTTCTACGGTATTTTCTTCACATGATCATATTTAAGAATTAATAGATGTTTATTTTTTTATATTAACGGACTATTGTCCAATTACACAAAATACAAAACACGAAATGAGATAAATAAGAGTCGCAGAAATATAACAGGACATACATAAAACATCAATGAAACAATAACAATAATTGGACAAAAATACTATTTTGAGAAAACATTCAAGTGATTGGTAGAGTCCATGTTAGACATATTAATTGATAATTTAAATGAAATTTTTATTTTAATTTTAATCAACTATATTTTATTTATATATTTCGGTTGAACTCAACCATTTTCAGGACCGTTAACGGTTTTCTACGGTCTTGAAGAAGGTTGAGTTCCAAAGTGATAGCCTTCCAGTGATATTCTTCGAAGTTTATTTTCGTAAGACTGACAAAAATCCTTTAGAAAAAATTTCAGTGCCCTGGCTTGAGTTAACAAGTCTCGAAATTCTGAACAGCGGAGAATGATACCCATAATCAGAAGTGTTGATTTAGGAAGAGCAATTCATTGTTTCTGAGTATATGGAAAGAATTTGTTGCAACAAAGAAGGCGAGTCAATAATACAACAAATTATTTTGAAAATGCAAATGAGATTTAAATATTTCATACGCCTTTCTAATAAAGAAAAGTTTTTATTAACGTTCTTATTAATACTTCAGATTCAGGTAAAGCATTCCATGAAAAGGCATAAAATAGCTATTAAGTATGAAGTTATTGCACCTCGCGTCGAATATGATTAAAAAAAACACATTTTCAAAGTATTTGGTTAGAGCAGGTATTATCAATATTTTTATTTAAAAAAAACAGAAATAATACACATTTTTTGCAGCTAATTTAATTTTTTTAAACGTACTGTAATAATATATTATCTACATACTAAATCACAACATAGAGAAATAACCTTTGAAAAGTATTCGAACGATTTTTCATTGAACGAAAAAACCCATGTATTATTATTTTCTTATTATTATTTACTTATTATTATTTACCTATTATTACTTAGTCACTACTTGTTAACAGAAATTTGATCACCCTATAATTGTGGCTAATTGGAATACAGATACTTTATGATAGTTATTTGGGTTATAATGAAACCATCACAGTAAGCGAAAGATGTTGCTGGTGTCGTAATGGAAGACTAAGTCAGCCGAGGAATTGAACTCACGACGCCTGGTCTTTAATTCGGTTGGTTACAAAAATCAGCGGAAGATGACAGTAAAATGGCAATTTCCAAAATATTAAATGCACGATTCATACTCGAACTTGAAAACCAGCCTTCCTTTGGTTATAGAGCAATGCATGACACTAGTGTTTAGTGACCAGATCTGAATACCCAAATACTTTTCGACTTTCTACTTTACCATCTCCCACCCCTCCCATTCTCTCCAGTCACACATAATACACCAATTGGCGATGCCGTAGTTTCACTGGCTCCGGACAGCTAGGACAATGAAGTATTCAATAAAAAATGCCAAGGAATCCAACAGATAATAAAATACATCAATTAAAAATTACTTTGTATTTACCACTTTATTAATATACAAATATCAACATGTTTCGAAAGCGATGCTTTCTTCATTAGGAATTAGTATTCTATATATTCCTGATAAAGAAAGCATCGCTTTCGAAACATGTTGATATGTGTACATCAATAAAGTGGTAAATACAAAGTAATTTTTATTTCATTTATTAATAATGGCGCCACAGAGTAAATACCAATCTTTTGAAGATAATAAAATATTTAATATCCCTGCAAAACGCAACCTTTTCAAAAGAACATAATTTTTAGTAGCAAAAAATAAGGGTGAGAAAATATTATGATTAATGCATTCAACTCTACGATTCACAACAAAAAAATATCAGACATTGTTTATATTTCATTCGGTATGATTTCTAACACCGTAAGATTATATTTTTGATGATTAGGGCCAAGGATAAGTAATAGCTAGTGCCTTGGGCAACGGAGAATTGAAAACCCGACACGTTCCATCTATTGATAATAATGATTATGTCTTTGTTATGGCAACATTAATATAATTTAGTGGAAGTGCTGGGAATTGCTTCGACAGTATCAAATGGTAACGATTTGAAGGCTTTTCCATTTTATTTTATACGGGAGACTGGTAAATCGGAGATATCTTTCTGTATTATTGGAACCGACAGGGGATAAAGTGTAATGACGTCGCGAGGTGATTTTACATGATAAGTAACTCTTTTTTGTAATCATTGAAGAAGATAATATTAACAAATCTCAAAATGGAACAGAAAATATCGAAAAAAGGTATCAGTCGCATCTGGGAATCAAACCCAGGACCTCTGTCTTACCGGAACAACGCTCTGGTGATTTTTCACTAAAACGACTAAATAATAATAATAATGAACTAACTAAATTAACTAACTAATCATCACGCCGTTTCCCCGCAGGGGTAGGCAGAGAGGACGGACCGCCAAACAACTCGATCTTGGCATACACTTCTTACTTCATTCACTTTCATACAACGTCTCATACATTCTTTTCTGTTATTCCGACTTCTGACATGGCCCGACTCAAGTATTTGATTCACTTGATCGTGCCACGTGTTCCTCGGACGTCCCTGGCTTCTTCTTCCATTCACATTCGCGTCATATATTCTCCTCACACTCCTCTCTTCGTTCATTCGCTCTTGCTTTATTATATATTTTTTTTATAACAAAATAACAAATAATGATATCGTCGCAGGGATTTCCCGTGCTGAGAATTTCATTTACAAAATATTAAATTTCATTATATTAAATTGATGTGCTTGATGAAAAAAAAAATTGTAAATTGGGGTGTTTTAAGTACAGTTGAGTGGTTTCGGTGTTAGTCTGTATTTGGTGATAATATGTTTTCTATTTCTGATCTCCCTATGTAACGTATCGAGCGTTTTATTTGACTTTTAATTGTTGTTGTGATTTTTAAAGGATAGTGTGATTTTGCTGTAGAATTTAGTACCATAGTATAAAAAGTTTCTTTGTCCAAATGTTGTGTTTGTGATTCCTTGTTGTATGTGTTTTTGACTTTGAGATCTAGTGTTTCTAATATGTATGATTGTTGTTATTTCTTGTTTTTGTATTTATGAATTGTTTAATGACATAATGTTAAGTTTGTTGAAGATTTCGTTAGTGCTACTTCTACAACAAGTATAAAACCATTATTGTTAAAAATCATTATAAGAATCAGGGAGATGTATCAAAGGTATGTTTATAAAATAAGTTAAGTGTTAAAATTAGCACTGAGTTACGCTGAGAGGTTCATTGTGACCTTTCCCACTTTCTCATAAACTACAAATGTAAATGAAGGAGAGATTACAATAGTGGTTTAAGTGGCAGGACCATATTAGGTAATTCAGAAGACACAAGACCATACTCGTCAAATATACCGAAAATTTTTCTCTAAGCTTTTAAGACGAAAATATTTAACGATCGAGCAATAATAGAAGATGTCAGGTGATACTAATCGATGTCCTTAAAATCTTCCTAGTATTTGGGCGGTAGAGCAAATAACATAACACGAAAGACACATTTCTTTGTCATGTTAAAAATACACTTGAGGGACCACCAGGCTATTAAAAGCTCCTCAATGTTTCGTTGGTTATAGATGAGAATATATTTATGTAATTAGATTTCATTGGATTTTTCCAAATATGTTTGATTATATTCGAACTATCTTTTGCTCTGGAATGAAGTAAAATTAGGAAAAAAAAACGCTTATTTGGTTTGAAATAGTACCGACTTCAAAGAGTGAGCTTTTTCATATTAAATACACACAGGAGGTCGAGTGCAAATGGTTTCTCTCAGGAGTTATGTCATCTCTGAGAATGCTACGTGAAGGGTCTTTTTAAGAAATGAAACGAGTAAACCTAGGTCTTGAAGAGATCCATTTATTAAACTCCGGCGTCATTAAATTAGTGCTTTCAAATTGCCAGCTTTTTACGTCATTTAATGGTGCTTTGAAATACTGATTTTAAAATAAATAAATAATTGGGTGCATTAGTTTTTTTTGTTTGTTTTTGCATTGTTAAAAAAACAATTTTCAAACTCATGCGATGTCCGGTAGTGAAGCTAGTAATCATGTTTGAAAAAATATTATGTCAATCATTGTTTTTTTTGCTTGAATTAAGGCAGAGGGGAAGTAAATAGATAGACCGCATCAGGGAACCTTACAATCCAACCTTCAATTTTCCCAACAAGCCTCCAATTGATATGCTTGGTGTAACTCTAAGTGACCAGCTTAGGTATGGGGGCTCAATCCAAAACAGAATAAAGTTAGCCTCTCAGAAGCGGGGGTATTGTACAGAGCCCGTATATACTTTAATAGTACATAACTGTTGATCTTGTACAAATCGCAAGTGCGCCCTACTGTAGAATTTGGGAGCTATCTTTGATCGGGAGCCCCAAAATATCTGAAAAACTCTTGACTCTGTGCAGAAATGGGCAGTCCAATTGATAGATTCGCCTGTAGTATAGCCCCCATACTAACAAACGGATTGCAATTTTGGAGCACAGACGAAGAAATGCTGTTATCGTTCAAACGGTATTTTAATAAAGATTGCTCTGAGGAACTAGCGTCATTGATCACTTCGGCACCGGTGCGTAGTCATAAAATACGCCAAACGCGCGCCCAACATTTGTACATTTGTACACGGTTGACATTTGTCAGACGAGAAAGGGTCGCTTCTACGACTCGTTCTTGTATTCAACAGCTCGTCTGTGGAATGTTCTACCACCCTCTGTGTTTCCTCCCTCCTACAACATGGGTCTCTTCAAGACCCAGGTTCACTCCTTCCTATCCTTCAAAAGACCCTCCACATAGCATCCCCAAAGGTGACATAGGCCTCGAGGGAAATTATTTCCCCCAGGGCCTCCTATGTGGAGTTACTGTAAACAAAAACAATCACCAAATAATATTATTAAATTTCCAATGATTGAGAACCATGCGTATCATTGGTCAACGTTTAACTGTGACGGTGTACCCAAAGGTTCTGTGTTTGGACCGCTGTTTTTTCAACAAAGGTTGTATATTGGACCCCCAATATTTTATAGCTGGAAGATTGTAAGTGATTTGGATTAATGGAGCCTTAAGCGGTGTAATTTTTATCTATTGTATTGCATAAATGTCTGGACATTTTTTTTTGTCGTTTGGGAATGTGGTCGATTTATTTTATTTTCTGCGAAATATTACATCAGTGAATTTTGTGTTTTTTTTGCTTGTATTTCTCGAGGAGTGGGCCGCGGGAAAGATTCGCAAAAGGGGATAGTTGTGAAGTATATTGCTCTTCAGAAATGGTTCTAAACATAGCTAAAGATATTTCAAGCAATGTTTTGATATAGATTAATGGTATTTCACCATAAGGAGACTGATTTTGTATTCGATTCTGGAACGTGGTAGATGGACAATCCGACAGATTAATTAAGCTACATCGCCGTCCATGGTCGAGGGGTAAAGCTTTCGACTACGAATCCGCAGGTCGCGGTTTAAACCCAGGGGTGCGCAAGTAAATTTCATTCAATTAATTTGTGCTGTTTCACAATTAATTTATTTAAAAATAATGTATGGTATATTTTCGCACGTTACAGAGTCGAAGATACTCTAAGAATCGTCCTGGTGAAAGACCATAATTCAGAATTGAAGCGTGCTTGAAATGGGTTTCAGCCGTGTTCGGTGACCAGATCTGAATAGCTAGGTATTTCCCATCTTCCTCCTCCCCTTCTCCTTTCTCTCCCTAATAACTTCAGCCTCACAACATTCCCCAATTGGAGATGCCATAGTCTCACTGTCTCCAGACGGTTGGAACTCTTGTGCGGTATTCATATAAAAAAAATGAAATTATACATTTTTCGTTGACCGTAAATGTTGAACATTTTAAAATGTATGTATTTTTTACACATTTGCAGTTGTTTCTAGACTGGTGATCTTACAATCGTATTGCTGAGAATACAGTAATTGAGAAACGAAAAATTGGTAGCTTTCTTTTATCTGTGCTTTTTACTAGATCCTAAAAGCAAAATGCCATCCATGCTTCCTTATCCAAATCTCTTTCTCCTCTTTGTTTACATCCCCCACGCAACATTCTCAAAATTAGGGTGGTACAGTTTTATTTGCCCCGAGCTGTACGAAATTTGTGTACTATTCCAACTAGAATAAGATATTTCTGCATTTCACTTTCAGTGGTCCTCATAAAGTAACGCCTTAAACAAAGTTTTTCTTTGTCATTACATCAAGAACATTGATGAATTTAAAACTTTGAATGCAAACTATAAAACTCGAACACGATCAGTCGGTCAGTGCTTCAAAACGCACTTAAGTGTGTCAATAAAGCAATAAACAAACTTAAACACTAAGTTACTTGAAATCGTTCAGCAATCAGGTGACAGCTGTAGCTCCAAGCACACAATAGCACCCATTATGAGATAAGCAAACCATAGCATACTTGAGATACGACAGCGTTGCACTTGTTATACGCTATTTGGTTATTAAAGTTGGTGCACTCGTTCACCGCTCGTGCGATAGCCCATGTTAATGACCTAAGATAGAATAAAAAACATTTTTTTCAAAAATTTTAAAAATGTGTAATATATTAGGAAGTGTCTCCCTAGTGGTAAAACACACGATGTCATAAAATATTACAAAACAGGCAATGTGATAAAAAAACGTTGTGAGATAATCTCTCTGCTAACAAGTCGCATGGTGCGCAGGTTGTTGTTTGTAAGGGATTAGGTGTTAAATATTTAATAACCTTCTTCAGAAAACCTTGCGGTATTCTTATGTAATTTTTTATTTATTGAGATAGGCTAATTCTTCTCGGCTTTAAAGAACACTCTAGTTCAGGGAGTTGTCGTTAGGTAAGGCTTAGTTGGATTGCTCGGTGAATAAGCCAAATTAATTAATAAGAACGTTGTCTTATTTATCTCATGCCTTCTCCTATCGAAAGGTGGCCACCATCAAAACAATCTTCACGGATTGCTAATATGTCTACACTCGGGTAATTGAATTATAGGCGATTTCTTTATAAGACGTTTATTTTCAGACTTCAGACAAGTTCAAGTTATACGATAGACAGCCCAGCCGACCAGCCCGCCACAATGCTACCAACTAAAACATCGTATTTTCGTTCTCACAACTACCAACTTGACAGATACATAACATCTGCAAGCCAGAACAACTAGTACCAGTCACGCTAATTTTGAAGCCATGAGATGCGGCGCCATCTTCCACCGAGCAGTCCATCTATCTTCTATATTGGTTCGCCAGGAGATTTCACCCCTAATCATTTGACTAAAATTAATAACCAGTCTATTTATAAAGAAATCTTATAAGGAAATCAAGCGAGAAGAATATGACTGAAAATAGAATCATATAGATCAGCAAACGCCGATTCTGAAGATATAAGTTTTATTATACATAATTCATTATACGTATTATTTAAAAATCGTTTTTTAAAAGTGATTTTTTTTTACATATTGTTATCATTACACTCTGACCTCGCGTGTTTCTTTCACGCATAGATATTCTGGTTTTGGATTTGTATGGATTTTTTTTGATGATTTTGTTTCTTTTCTAAAAGCGCATTTTTTAAAAGTTTTGTTGAAATTTAAACTTAATTTGGATGGATTTAAGCTATATACTTGTTGTCAAGATTAAAAATAATAATATGTTGATAGAAATAAGGTATATTCATAGGCAAAACAATTGTCAATACGGAAATTAAGAAAATGTTGCTGTAAATAATATAAATATTATTATTACATTTGAGGTTTCTAAATAAGTACATAATGAAATTACTGGTGTTGAGTTATGATTTACTATGAATACAATATAAAGATTATGTACAGTGAAGCTCATCCTTGTTTTGACAAAACCGACTGGCCTTTAAAGTATGAAAATTAACTTTAAAAATCGATAAAAAATACGCACATTTAAGATAGAATGTTATTATTGATTTTTTAATGCATTGGTGATTTTTATTATGACTTGGAGTTCTAGATAAAGACAATATTAGGTTCTAGGATACTAAGAGTCGTAACTACCTTGAGCCAGTGAGACTATGCATTCCCAAATTTTATGAATGTTGTGAGTCAATAGAAAAAAAGAAGAGGAAGTTTGGGAAGTACCTGGCTATTCAGATTTGATCACCAAACATGGCTAATTAAATTTCTAGTAACTCTTCGATTATGCTGTTCTCAAAACCGGGTGAAATTTAATCGTAAGTAAAAATATGGACTATTCGAATTTGGGACTGCAGCGTTAAAATTTAGGATATATATTTTTATTTTTTATATGAATATCACACAAGAGTCCCAACTGCTCCCAACCGTTTGGAGCCAGTGAGACTATAGCATCCCCAATTGGGCAATGTTGTGAAGATGAAGATATTGGGGACGGGAAGGAGAAGGGGAAGAGGAAGGTGGGGAAATACCTGGCTATTCAGATCTGGTCACCAAACACGGCTAAAAGCCATTTCAAGCAACGTTTCAATTCTGAATGGTGGTCTTTCACCAGCGCGATACTGAGATTATCTTCCACTTAAATATAATCACTAATAAAAAGTAAATATAATCATGATTTCTCGAACGAGGCATTATTTTTGACCTACGTAAATTGAATTATGAGTAAGGGGTAATGCCACTCTAGGGTTATGGAAGAACGTTTTCTTTTTGCCTAATTTTTCTCTTGGAGTCTTAAAAATAAGGTACAATAAGTTTTACAATGGGAAACATGTTTTAAGTGTTTATTTTGTAAACAAGTTAATAAAACCTGCGCGGAGATTTCGGACCGATCCCTGACTGATATGGCCATGCAAAATAGGCTAGGGTGTTCATAAAATTAGCCAGAGAGCCAAAAGAGGAGGAAAAACGTTAAATTAGCATGCATGCATTGCGTTCATTGCATGGTGCGGGCATTGCACACGAGATGTCTAATAAAAAATTCTATTGATAAATGCTAGGTGAAGCTAAAAATGCGTTTATCAAAAAATGATTTTTAAAAACTGGCCGGAAACAAAAAGTAAATTTTTTTTTACTGTAGCTTCAAAACATAAAATTATCTCGGGAATTACGTACCAATTTCACGTTTAGTTGTTCTATTTTTCTATAATTAATAATTTTTCAGGTAATTTAGCACCAATTTTGTTTCAAAAAAGGTTTTTTTTTCGTAGATACTTCTCGAGATAATCTCATGTAAAACTGAAAACTCTTAATCGTTGAAGAATATAAGGCTAACATATCTCAGATGAAACGTGAAAAAAAACAAAAACAAGGTATCAATCGCGACTGGGAATCTAACACTGGACCTCTGATACCTTTGAACAGGTGCGTCTGATTTTCTGTGTATTTTTTTTGTTTCATGTTTCATTTGAGATTTGTTAAAATTTTTTTCTTCAATGATTAAATATTAGTCAGGTTTATAAGCTTTAATAAATCATTCCAATAAATTGGCAACTTTTAGTTGTGTATTTAATTTTTTTGATAGAAAACAGTCACTTTGCTGTTTGAAATATTAACGAAATAAAACAATTGCTTTGTTTATAACCACGACATATATTTATTTATTTTATTTATTTCTTAAAGTTTAGCAAAAAATTCGCAAAAATGTAACCTTACTGGGGTACCCCGTTCTAAGGTCACATTGTACATGGTTTTATATAAAGAATATGAATTTGGTCAAGTATATTTTAAGTTTGATAAAAAAAATTAAGTAAGATTTCGTAATTATTAAATATTCCTCTAGTAATATTTTAATGCAATAAGATTAATAAGAATTCTAAAAAAATATTAGAAAAGATGTCGTGACCGTTAAACCCTGTTTGGTTGCAATATCATATCTATATTCTTCCTTCCCATGTCCATAATCCATATCTTATAACTTTTTTTGAATTCGGTTAATTTACTTTATTACAACCGACCAGTTTCGCTTAACGCAATCATCATCAGGGTACGAAACTAAACTAATAAAAAAATACATTGCGTGTGGTTATATACGAGTATGCATATAGAATGAGATTTTAATTTCATGCTATCTCACTGTTAGTTTATTCTATGTTATGTTTTGCCTCATTCTATACGTACAATAATATTAATAATCTGTTTATTTCAGCTGAACAAAGCGATGAGTGCAATACTCTGTCTGCCATATATAAAATAATACTTCTAAATAAATAACAAGATGTGGATATATAATATAAAATAAAAATTTAGGTGCTTCGAGGAAAATTCTCCATCTATGTTGTAGGGGCGCGCCCAAACCATAGATGTGGATAGATATAAGTGCACAAAATGTATTTTTTGATTAGTTTAATTTTATACCCTTGCGATGCTTGCATTAAGCGAAATCGGTCGGTTGTAATAAAGTAAATAAATGTCGTGGTTATAAACAAAGCAATTCGATACCTTAGTTTAATAGGGAAAGAACTCAAAATTTCTGGGTTTCGGGTTAATGATGAAAAATGGTAAAGAAACTCTCCCTTATCATATTTCAATAAAAAAATAAATCAAATTCATTCTAATTATGTAGTCAGATAATTCTTTATGGAATTATAATGAAATCAGCACTTCTTAGTTCAATGGAGAAACATGTCAAATGTTTCCGTTTGGAACTTAATAAATGTACCCATTTACAACTATGATATGATAGGTTGATAAATTACTTACATGTTGTATCTACTGTTATGTTATAGGTGGACAAAATAACTTTACATCGGTGCGATGTCTTTATGAATAATTTTCAAATCCAGTTTTCTCAAAATGAGGTATTTTGAGTTAGTTCCATATTGAACTAAGGTATCGAATTGTTTAAGTTAATTTCAGTTCTTTGTTCCAGGTAAAAAAATGAAGTAGAAATCTTTCCGCTCGCGGAGTATTATGCATGAAACAAAGGCTTATTAATGTTAGATTTAGCGCCGTCAATGAAAAAAATGTTTAAATTCACGTATTTTATTAGCTATATATTCCTCTAAAAAAATATTGAAACAGGCTGTTCTCTAGGCGCTAGAGTGGCATTAATCCCTAAGCATCTAATATTTTATGTTAACACTACATGAATACATCACAGGTACCTGAAACACGTGGTATCTTGTTCACGTTATATTAACGTCACATCGTGGACATAAATACCCGAGATAATCACATTAGTGATGCTGGATCCGATCTGTTGGAGAGATTAGTTAAATGACAACTAAACTCAAAACAGATTATAATCTCTTGACGGAGAGAGTGTAATAATTATAGATAATAACGGGTCTATCTCAGTGCCTTGGGGCAGTGCTACGGAACCTTGGCACATAGCCACCAAGAAAATAAATACTCTCATATTAATTTTTTAAGTCACTTACTAATCATAAGTCTTTGATGTTAGTCGCTAGTTATAAGTTTTAGTTTTAAGTCACTAGCTGTAATATTTAGATATAAGACACTAGTTATAAATCTTAGTTTTAAGTAACTTACTAGACATAAGTCTTTGATGTTAGTTACTAGTAATAAGTTTTAGTTTTAAGTCACTAGCGGTAATATTTAGATATAAAACACTAGTTATAAATCATAGTTTGAAATCACTTACTAGTCATAAGTCTTTGATGTTAGTCGCTACTTAGATGTAAGACATTAGCTGTAGTATTGAGATATAAGACACTAGTTATAAATCTTAGCTGAAAGTTATTAGTCGCAAGTTAAAATGACACGTTATAGGTTAGATTAATAAAGTTGTAAAGCGCCCTTGGGGTGATTTTTCCACGAAAAGGGCGCTATAGAAGTAATCCATTTATTAATATTTTTTCACGTCTCTGAAATAAGTTAACCTTTGTTAAAATATAGCGCCTATACATATATATACATATTCCACTTTGTTATTATTATCACAAATTGTTGGCATAATTACCTTAAGCACTCAGGCCATGTGCCTATTTATCTGTTATAATTTTTTATCTACGTCAGGCGCCATTTGGATCAGTGCCGGACCTGGGTAGAACCTAGTATTTACAAATATCATACGGTAAAAGTTCGAAATTGAAGCCTTTTTTTACACTTTTACACAATCATTTTTGTAAATGCTTATGTTAAGTTAGCTAAGAGAGTCATGATGATGCTGAGATGTACAGTCTACAACTGTGGCGTGCATTGCTCCTTGACCAAGGGTAGGCTGTAGCTTTTTAGGTATTGATTATAACAATTCATCACGCCATAAAGTATGAAGGATAAGGCGCTCAAGACAAATTATAACTTAATATTTGAAATTTGCTAAGTAGATACAATTTCTTACAGTAGAACTATCATGAAAAAAGACTAATCAGAAATTTCTTGAATTTTTTTCTGATATCTTGAAAAAGTAAAATAGGTGCAGCATTTAAGCTTTTATGGCCAGGGACGATAAAAATGATTTTTTTTTTGATTCGTAAAACGAATAAAAAAAGTTTTATGATAGTGATTATTTGTTTATCGAAATTTTTATGTAAAATATTGCTATTCCATTTATAATTATGAGAGATTTGAGGGTTGAGTCATTTCAACCACGGTTTTTTCAAAATAACCTTAAAAAAATTCTACATATAAATTACTACATTTAGTGTTAAAAATGCCTTAATTATCAAACATTATTTTACCATATTGTACTTTGAAGACTATTCTATTTGAAACGACTGAAATGTAACTCGAAGGGTTTCACCTGTTTACAGTCGATATGCTATTGTGATGAATTTTAGGTTGAAGTTATTGAGTGAAGTCTCAAAATATGTGAAAAAACTCTTGATTCTATACAGAAACTGAAACTGTGCGGTCCATTTGATAGATTCTCATATCTTAAGAAACGGATTGCAATCTTTGGAGAACAGACGTGAGGTGCGAATATTGTCTTTGTTCTACTGGCATTTCAAATAAAGATGCTCTGAGAGACTAGCGCAATTGATCCCTACGGCACCGGCGCACAGTCGGAAAACACGCCCACCGCGCGCACATAATATGTACACGATTGAAATTTGTCACATGAGAACGGGTCGCTTCTACCACTCGTTTTCGTTTAACGATCTGCCGGTCTCTGCGTTTCCTCCATCCTACAACATGAGTCTCTTTAAGAATCAGGTTCACTCCTTCCTATCCCCCAAAAGACCCTTCACACAGCATCCCCAAAGCTGCCTTGAACCAAATTATTTTCCTCAGGGCCTCCTGTGTAGAGTAACTGTAAAAAAAGTAAGAAAAGGTTACGGAGCCCTGGTTTGTATGGGCAAGAAATGTAATATTTAAGCAGTGATAACATAAAGGGATAAGAAAGAACGGTGTTTGTATTGTAGAAAAGTACGATGAAATAAAGAAAATAGAGCTCTGGGCGGTTTGTTTACATCGGAACAATACTATTTATTTTGAATTCGGAAGAGTTGGCAGAGCGTTTTCAATGCTGACAAGCTTTGTCGTAGATTCAGAAAAGTCTAAATTATTGTAAATGAAGGTGCGCCCGAATGTCAGAAACGTACATTGTCCGTGGATGAAAGCATTTCAAGCCTGAAGCATACTCACACCTTTATCGTTAGATTGATCATAACAGTAATTGATATACATATTTTAAATCTAAAAAGCTCTGTAGATAACAAATTCTACCGGACTTTTTATACTTTTTTATACACCAAGTTTTTTATACTTTTTTCTTAATAAATTCTTATTAAATGGAAAATGATGTGAATCGAACTGACTGGATTGATTTTTTAAGCATTTTTTTTTGTTAAATATAACAACACATTGTTTTAAAACACAAATTAATTTTTTTAAATTTTCACTCATCTGAAGCTTTATCGGGGTAAAAATTGAAACTAAACGAAAATATGCAGAGTGAGCATACATATAGTTGGGGTATATAAAAAGAAGGAGACAAAATATGCAGAGTGAGCATACATATAGTTGGGGTATATAAAAAGAAGGAGACAAAATATGCAGAGTGAGCATACATATAGTTGGGGTATATAAAAAGAAGGAGACAAAATATAAAACGAAACAATGGATGATACATGTAACAGAATGGTACAAAACATAAAAAAAGAAAGAAACAGAACGTCGAAGGAGGGATTAAAGAGAAGTGGGAAATATTGAATCAACGGAAAATATATCTAATATGGGACTGTAAGACAAAGTAAATTGATTATTAAAAATATTACTATCAATTTTAATGGTTTTCTTTATGTCTAATGCATCTAAAATATCTAATCTAATGCTTAAACCATTTTTGTGTAAAATATTAGCGCCGGTGCTATGATTATAAGTATGAAATTTTTCAATTAAATGGTTGGCGAATTCCAAAAAACAATGTAAAAAAACATTAAAGAGTAAAAAAAGTGCTCATTTAAAACCCCATTGGCGAAACATATAATAAAATGTATTAGAATCCGACAAAAAAACAGTTTTTTGGCTCACTAAATTTACTAAATTAATATAAAATACCACGTGGGTAACCATTTGTAAAAAATATGTATTTTTTTATCTTATATTTTAAACGTTTATTTATCTTAGGGTAGGCACAGCTTTTCAGCCTTTATGGACTGCACGCCACTGAAAAATTTGTGCATAGATATATAACAATTTACATAGCTTAGAAAAAATAAAGAAATAAGATTTTATTTTAATATGACTCTTGAAACCTTCAAGGTCAAAGTTCATTTAGCAACCCCATACCTATACCTCTTGTCATGCTGTGCTGGGCCAGCACGTCCGTTTTGCCACGTGGATAATACGTAGCAGGTTGTCGTACCGAGTTTTGGCCCTAGTTGTTTGATACGAACAATTTTAACATTTCAGGAGGTGTGGTCTGTTAATGAAATAATTTATTATGTGTTATTCTCAGATGAAGACACCTTAGAAACATCTTTTGGAAGTGCTCCAAGTAATTCCATAAAGTTTTGGTGGTATAGGGTCCAAACAGCAGAAGCGTATTCAAATTATTACTATTAATAATAATAATAATGTTTTTTTATCTTCTTTTTTTTTACACAAAATAATAAATAATGATATCCTCACTGGGATTTCCCGTGCTGAGGATTTCATTTACAAAATATTAAGTTACATCATATTAAATTGAAGGGCTTGATGAAAAAAATAAAATAATAATTCATAGGTGAGGTGTTTTAAGAGCAGTTGAGTGGTTTCGGTGTTAGTCTGTATTTGGTGTTAATATATTTTCTATTTCAGATCTCCTTATGTAACGTATCGTGCGTTTTATTTGATTTTTAAATTTATTATGATTGTTGTGATTTTTAAAGGATAGTGGAATTTTGTTGTAGAGTTTAGTATCATCGTATAAGAAGTTTGTTTTGTCCAAATGTTGTGTTTGTGGTTCCTTGTTGTATGTGTTTTTGGCTCTGAGATCTAGTGTTTCTAATGTATGTGATTGTTATTATTTCTTGTTTTTTGTATTTATGAATGTAAAGTAGTATTGTTTTAGAGTATAAATGTTTTAATGACATAATGTTAAGTTTGTTAGTCAGTGTCAGTGCTAGTTCTTACAGGGAATTTAAGTGTAATTTTTCAACGATCCGATAATACCATATTCTAATAGTGATTCACAGAGAGCCATGTAGATTTTAATCAAATTTTTTGTACTGAGGACATTCCTGTTTGCTTTAGAAAAGTAAGTTAAATTTTTTATTTAAATAAATAATGTGGTGAGCCCACTTTAAATTGCGATCAATTTGTACGCCCAGATACGTTAAGTGGTTAACATTTTCCAATGAAAGACAATTACATTGACTATTTAAATGTGGTAAACTGAGAATTTTCAAGTTAAGGTTTGTATCTGAATTTTTAGTATTATTTATTTTAAAAGTGATGAATTTGGTTTTATTTGCATTAAGTGTGAGTGAATAATAGTCTAGACATGTTTTGATTCTGTTTAGAGTGACTTCTGCTTTATTGAATGTTTCTAATTTGAATTTTATAATGATGAAGATCGATGTTATTGTTTCGGCCTTGGAAAAGTTTTAATTTATTCACCTACATATTTGACGAACAGAGATCTTATTGGAAACGAGTTTGAACACTATTTTTCAAATTTATATGTTCTTGTTTAAAATCCAAAGCTCCGCAGCATATGATAGAAATAATATTTGACGAAATTGCAGAACGTAGAGCTTATAAAAATAAATTTTTACTATTCCAGAAGATCAGCTTTCTGCTTCGTAGAGCCTGATAATCCAAGTAGCAATATTTATAGGACTACGAATCACGAATGTACGATTATTTATGATACCAGTAGGTTAATAAAGGAGAGAACTCACGTGGTTCAGTTTATTTTGTTCAATCAAAGTGAAACGATACACGTTATTAAGAAGCAACCGAAAAATCAATAAGTTGACAAAAGAGGTTTGATGTTTAGAATGTGACTTTGGCTCAGTAGTCTTCAAAAATGAAAAATAATACAATCTTGGAAAGACAAAAACATTAATTTTGTACGTCAATATCATCAGTTGGTTATAAGAATGAGTTGCTTGTCGGAGGTTTGAAATCATTACGAAAATCTACAGCTAATCGCATATGAATGTATTCCAAGAAATACTGGCCAATATATGATAATAGGAAAATGTCTTGAATTTTAAAAAGGAAGTGACGAAATATGTACGGTGAAATTTTTTGTCGCGATCTGTGAAGTACAATTTTGTAATTTTTAATTGTATATTGTGATGAATTGCAAATTATTTGTATTTAAGATATATTATGTTCATATTAGAATACACGTAACCAATGTACATGTATTCTATTTTTAGTTAAATAAATAAATATTTACATTATTTTTCGTATAAATTCCATACAGGTCATCTTCCATGTGGATTTGTTATGGAAAATAGGACTTTTTCTATTTTCATCCAGTTTGGCGCGCAATATTTAACGACTGTTGTTGTTTCACGTAACCATTAAGTCAGGTATTTTGTGGAAATGTTGCGTGTTTTTTTCGGAATACATATATTGTTAAAAAGATAACAGGTATATATTTTTGATTAATTACTTATCTACTTTAATCAATTTTCGTTTGTGTTTATTACTTGTCTATTCATACATAATTGTGTTCTATGTTTATCATTTGTCCATACTTGACATAATTATTTTTTAGTATTATGTATATTCCTGATGAGGAAAGCATCGATTTCGAAACATGTTGATATGTATATATTAATAAAGTGGTAATTACTTGTGAGTAATTTTTAATTCATTTATTAGATTGACGGCCTCATGGTCGAGGGGTAAGGCTCTAGATTAAGAATCCGAAGGTCGCAGGTTCAAATTCCAGCGTGCGCAAGTAAATTTTATTTAATTAATTTGTGTTGTTTCACAATTAATTCATTTAAAAATAATAGTGTATTTGCGCACGTTCCAGAGTGGAACATACTCTCAGTTTCGCCCTGGTGAAAGACCACCATTCAGAATTGAAACGTTGATTGAAATGGCTCTAAGTCATGTTCGGTGAGCAGATCTGAATAGCCACGTATTTCCCTACCTTCCTCTCCCCCTTCTCCTTCCTCTCCCCAATACCTTCGGCTTCAAACGGTTGGGAGCAGTTGGGACTCTTGTGCGATATTCATATAAAATGAAAAAATAGGTAGACTAAATTGGCTTTATTGGTGATAGTGAACGCATATTTTTGGTTATATTTTTAAATTTGCGCATATTTAAAAAAAATTACATTTTGTGACAGGTGCTTCGATATATGTTCGTATGGTTATGTTAAGGATGTTGCCATTCTTTGAAGATTAATTACCGTCCCAAAATATTATTTGCCCTTTTATGGAGACTATATCTGCACACCTGTATGAAATCAGAGGTATTTTATATTTATTTATTTCATTTTTTATATGAATACCCCACAAGAGTCCAAATTGCTCCCAACCGTCTGAAGCCAGTGAGACTATGGCATCCCTGATTGGAGAATGTTGTTAGGCTGAAGGTATAGGGGAGGGGAAGGAGAAGGGAAAGAAGAAGGTGGGTAAATACCCGGCTATTCAGATCTAGTCACCAAACACGGCTAAAAGTCATTTCAAGCAACGTTTCAATTCTGAATGGTGGTCTTCACCAGGGCGATACTGAGAGTATATTCCACCCTGGAACGTGTGCAAATATAGTATATATTATTTTTAATTGAATTAATTGTGAAACAGCTCAAATTAATTAAGTATAATTTACTTGCGCACGCCGGGATTTGAACTCGGATTCGTATCCGAGAGCCTTACCCCTCGACAAAGGAGGCCGATGTATGGAGATAATGATCGTTAGAGCAAAGATCTTCCAAAAGGGTCCCGGTATGGTTTCCATATGGGGATCGGCATGAAAACAAGTACCGTAACTATCTTATGAGTACAGTCGCACTAATTTCGCAGGTTATTGGACCAAGTTTTTAATATCTTCCCTAATTGGCGTTTTTTTTTGTGTTTCCACCCTTGTAACAATCGTAATCCGAAAAATACAGAAATAAGATACGTATTTACCTGTACAAAGAAGGAATTCCCAAGGGCGTGCGCGTTGTACCTAATTTAAAAGACAGCACAAATTCAACGATCGTTGACCCAAAAATAATATGAAAGCGGGATTTCCTTAATCCACCTTTAAACCTCTCGGAACCAACGTTAAGTTAACGTGTTCCTGGTCCGACCTTTTGTCACCTTAGATAAGAACAAGCAGGTACAGTTAGGCCAGTTTTTAAAATGGCTCTGTTTTTTTCGTAACGGATTTTATACTTTGTATTTCTAAAGTGTTTACAAATGTAAGAACTTGGTAGATTCTGAGATTTTAATGTAAATTATATTGTACACAAATAATGTATATTCCAAGCTCGTAAATTGTAAGTTTTAATGATTTTTTTTTGTTAGCAATCTCCAGATTAACTCACCGCATTTCAAGCTCACTAACAACCTCTCCACTAAGATCTGGATAGTTTAATGTGTTTGTTTTTCGTGATTCTTTACGAGTCTTTACGGGTATTGATTGTAAGAAAATTACTAGCCCGCAAAAGTAAGCCATATGGACACACGTTTCAAATCTATATATATATATAAAAATCAATGTAAGTTTGTGTGTTTGTTTCTCCTCTATTTTCTCTAAAATTACTGAACCGGTTAAATAGCACACTTTGTTTTTATTAGTGCCGGAAAGTTTTAGTTTGAATGAAATCCAATACGTAAAACTGTTGCTGTAACGTTTTAAAATTAGTATGAAAACATTGAACCCGCCATGTTTTATTTAGGTTACCCCATAGATATAACACTCTGGTTAGCCACAGATTGCATATTCAAAGAAGATGTTTTTTTTTGGGTAGAATATTTTCAAAATGGAAAACACGAGTAGGTATCTACTTCAGAACTTTATTATTTAGATATATTTTGAAAAAATAAACGTTTGGAATGAAATGAAATATTCAAATGATTTTTTCTTTATTTGGAGATAGTTACTTTCGCTATCAAATCAATTATTGTACCCGGGCAAGGCAGGGTACACATCAGCTATTATAGAATAAAATTAAAGTATGTCTATCTAACTATTAAACTACTACCTTACTTACTGTTAATATTCAGTATACTATACTATACTGACTATAATGATAGTCCGACATTTAAAAGTAGACAAAAATTGAGAGCGTTACGATCGTTTAAAGGTTATAAATGGTAACACATAGATGCATCATAGAAAAAAAATACGTTTAGAAAAGCACAATGGTCTAAGTGCACATTTTTTATTTAACTATATGGTATTCAGATATCAGTGAAACTTTCAGAAAGGAGATGATTTTTTGAAAAGGCGGTTTTTATGTATTTCTGTAATTTGTGCATCTAAATAACCATGAATTAGAGAAATAAACAAAAAAATTAAATTCACTAATGAATAACTTAATAAATGTTAATAAATTGATTACGATGATTTTCTTTTCGGACTGTCATTCTTGAATAGTTTAAATATGTAGTCATAGTTTAAATAGGTACGAAACGAATAAAATTTTCTTTAATAGATGTGTATTTTTTGGTGGCGTCATTTTTAATATAATTAATAAGACGTATTTTGTTTACACTACTATTTGATATATAAATAAATATCAACATGTTTCACGAACGAAGCTTTCCTCATCAGCATGAAATCAAACATAAGAAATAGTAATGCAAAAATAGATAAATTACAAACATAAACCAAAATTAACAAAAGTGATGAAAGTAGGTAAGCAATTAATTAAAAACGTTAAAATTATTGAAAAAAAAATTCCAAAACAATAAATATAAAAAATAAATTATTTTAATTATTAATATAAATAAAATCAAGAAAATTACATTATTAAAATTTTTAAGAAAAATATGCTATATATACTTGATAATGTGAAAATAAATTTAAGCGATTTAAAAAAAAATAATTACCAATTACATTTAATTCACTATTACAACTTTTTCTGATTTCTAAAATTTCATATGTATCTAATAAATTGTAAACCAGTTGTACAGCATTTAAAATTTTTAAGCCTTTATTTATGTAAAACGAATAATTTGTATACAAAATATGGTTAGCGAGTTATTATTACTGAAATACCCAAGGTGTTCCTTAACTCAAATATGAAAATTTCTTGAAGTTTTCCAATATAAAAAAATTAAAATCGTTACAAATTAATATGTAGACCCTCGATTTATTTAAAATACCATATTTTTCTTGATTATTTAAAACGTAATTTTAAAATTTATTATTAGTATAAAAAGCTGGTTGGATAGTATTTGGAATGTTTTTAATAAATAAATTTGAAGTATTGTCATTTAAAAATAATGTTTTCCACATTATTTACCAACGTCAACTATTTTTGAATAAAAATAAGATTTAGGAATATTTTTCTTAAACTTTTTGTTTGAAATATTACAACAAAATATCGAACACCTTGGTGTTGCCATAGTAATGAAATTTTGTAGTTCCAAAATAATTAATATCTACAACAAAATATTAAGCTGACTTTACCGATTGCTCTGATTTGAAAACATTATTGTAATAATTTGAATAATTTTCTTGGAATATTTTTCATTTTTTATTTTAATAATTTCCCACTCGTACGTTGCTACAAAGAAAACACATTGTTTAGTGTTTTTTCTTTCATTGCATCTTTTAAAGAACTGGTCCAGAATCAAGAAGCGGCTAACGAGAGTACAATTACGTGGAGATAAAAATACTGTAGTAAGACTGGCGCCGTCCTCCATCTCCTCCCGTCTCTCCCGTCGTTAGGGGCGCTCCTGGCCTCGACAGGGGCTGGGGGAGAATGTAATTATTTATGTGGTCTGTTTGAGTAATACCTGCTATTGAGGGGGCGGAAATCATACTATATATATGTAATTTCTAGTATAAGGTAAAAACATGTTTAAACTTTATCGTTGTATTTTTTAAACACATGGGTGTAGGGAGTTTATTTTACGTGAATACCATCGAGGTATACAAATGGAGTAAACATTAGTTAACACAGGAGCAAAACGGAGAGGGACGACTGATCCAAGCGAGGATTGAAATTACAATAGCCTCCGATACAGCGATAGGTCATGACTCATTTTATCAAGAGCGGAAGTCAGATTTTATGGGAACAAATTAGAACAAAGGACCTTATTTTACGATGTGTCATCGTAGAAATGCGTAAGAATACTATCGATCTGAGATATATTAAAACAAATAATCTTTTTTAAGTGATCCCAAGGCTTGCCAAAAAGAGTCATAGTTCAATTGAGCCATTATACGGTGTTAACTTACGGATTTGTGCGGGGAAAGCGGGAATGCGGGAGAAGGTAAGGAGGAAGGTTGGGAAGGTGAATCTGCGGGAGACAGTGTGTGTGTGTGTGTGTGTGTGTGTGTATACCCTGAGAGGGGTTTTCTTCCAGGGAGCTCAGCTCGGGACCTACGACTAGCTCACAATCGGCAGGCCTCAGAGCTCTTCTTCAGGATCGTGAATCGACAGTCAGTCTTATAATTGGGGATTGTGACTCGAGACTTTATTAATTAAAACTCTCAGATGCTTTCAGTAATCAGTTGTTTACTCGGTATAAAAGGACACAGGCATAGTAAGATTACACAAAGGGGTCATGCTAACCTAAATGTTACAAAAATGTTACGGGTAATCTAAGATTCTCTCTCT
>JAHDVE020006568.1:0-59882 GCA_022606495.2 Halesus radiatus
TATTATTGCTATTATTATTATTTAGTTTTATTCTTTGCATTATTTTTTCTTTTTGCAAAAAGTAAATAAAAATCAGTATCCCCAGAGTTATTGTCTCCGCGACCAAGAAACCCAGCGCGAAACTCGAACCCAAGAGCCCAGTGTTAACAGCGGTTCCAGCGTCAATTGCGACTTTTTGGTTTCCAGCAAAAACAGCTACAAAAATAAACGTCGCAATAAATTTTAATATTTGAGTAAGAACTTGCGTCGCGGCTGAAATCACATATAATTTAAGCCCTTGAAAGTAACCCCGAAAAACGGCCGATACTAAGCAAATAAACCAAGCAATCGAAATAAATTGCAAACTTTGCTTTGCGCCGTCAATTTGAATAAACGTAGCAAAAACCCCCGCAACTAACCAGCCAACGACGGCTAAAATCAAGCCAATAATTGCAAAAGTTACCAGAGAATTTTTGAATATAAAATGCGCAGCTTTAAAATCACGAGTAGCCATTTTTGATGAAACTGCTCGAGAGATTGCGCTCGGTATGGCAATTATTGCTAGCACTAATATTGCAAAATAAATCGGATAAGCGACTTGAAAAAAAGCCAATTCTTGTGCGCCAATGTTTGGCGAAATAACGATTCGAGCAACTGCCCCAATAATTCGCGCAATAATCCAAGCAATCCCTATAAGCGCCGCTCCGCTGACCATATTTTTTTTGTTCATTGTAACTTTTAATCCTCCTGAAAAACATAATACTAAGTTTTTGATTTTTTAATATTATAAGTAGATTTAGTTATGCTTGTTTTATTATACCAATATATTGAAAAATAAACCATGTATATTTCAAGTCCAAAGTAAGTCCAAATTAAGTTTTATAATAAAAAAGCTATATTTAAAGTATAGCTTTTTATATTTAGTATTAAATTAGTCTATTATTTATTGTTCCATTTGTTTGCCGACGAAGCTAGCGGCTGTTTCGGCGACTTTAAGTTCCGTAACACCCATTTTGACTTTTTCTTCTTTGGAAAGTAACAAAACAACGCCAATTGTATCACCTTCGGCATAAATTGGAACAATAGTTTGTGAAGTATAAACTGGAGTTTCTTCGTCGGCGGTCATAGTGTATAGCTTTTCGTTATCTGATTTGTTAGCGACGATTTTTTCACGTTTTTTCATTATTTCTTCAAGATCGACAGAAATTGCTTTGTTAAGAAGTTCTTTTTTTTGCGCACCGGAAACGGCGATAATCGTGTCTTTGTCCGCAATAACGGCGATGTGCCCGAGTGCTTGAGTGAGCGATTCTGTGTATTCTTTTGCGAAATCTGAAAGTTCGCCGATTGGCGAATATTTTTTAAGAATGACTTCGCCATCACGATCAGTAAAAATTTCCAGCGGATCGCCTTCCCGTATTCTTAGGGTTCGTCGGATTTCTTTTGGAATAACCACGCGCCCGAGCTCATCAATTCTTCGAACAATTCCAGTTGCTTTCATTGTTTTTTCTCCTAAATAATTTGGTTGTTTTTTGTGATACTAATATTTGGGTGATCTGGCTAAATGCTTTTTTGTCTTTCTTATTATTTGACATTAATTCAAAATTATACTCTGTTTTTAAAAATTGCTTTTATTTTCCAAACAAAACTTTAAAAAAGCTTGCTTTAAAGTTATAAACTAAAAGCAAGCTTTTTATATTTAATTATTTTTCAGGTTGTAATATGTTTTCAAAAATAGGCTCTTGAAATATGCTTTCTTCTATTATAATTTCTGAATTTTTATTATTTTCTTCTAATATTTTAGCATCTTCGAGCTTTTTAGCTTCTGCAATTTTAGCGGCTTCTTCTTTAGTGGTTCTTTTTTCGGGTTCTTTTCCGCCGACTCCAAGAGCGATTTTGCTTTTTCCCCATCCAGTAGAAGGAAGAGTAGGGGCGTAATTAACAAGATCGTAATCATCACCACGAGGAGCGGGAGCTTCTTCTTTTTCAAGGTCAGGAGTAACAAAAGGATTGGGGAAAAACTTAACTGCTTTAACGCTATCGACGTTAATATAGTCAATATAAGCATATCCGTTAGTAGCATAAGTTTTAACGTCTATTTTAGAAGAATAGCCAGCTCTAAGCTTAATATAATAAGTTAGCGTATCGGGTTGCGAAATTGGTGCAAATTTATCAATGCGCCAAGTGAATTTGCCATTGCTATATTTAACTTGGTCGGCGGCTGGTGGCACTAAACTGGAATCTTCGCTAGACCAATATGGATAGCTTGCAATAGCGGGTTGAGGGGCACCGTCCCAATAAAACAGTTCGAATTCATCGCCTAGAGTATCATAAACAAAAGCAGTTCCGCCGGCGTTAATTTTAAGTTCTTCTGCGATTTTCTTAAAATGGGTTTGAAGTTCAGCGTGAAGAGTTGCGCCGTTTGAAGTTGCGTTAAAGTAATATTTGTTAGGGTCTGGGTCATCGGTGGCGACGTATTTCATAATGTCTTGAGCTGCGCCTGCGTCAAGATTAATTCCGACTGTATATATTGAAGTATCGGGGTTTTGTTTAACTAATCTTGCAATAGTGGCAGTGCTTAAATATCTATCAGTCGGAAGCGTACCAATTCCATTGTTATCAAGAAAGCTCAAAGGCGAAACACCGTTAGAGGCTGGAGAATTTTGCGTTAACCCTGTTTCCGTGTAATATTTTGCAGCGGTATATTGAGAATTATCAAACAAACTTAAACTTAAAAAATCATTTTCAGCCCCATTAGCATTTGCATTGTTATAATATGGCTTTCCGTCAGTAATTAGCACAATTGCTTTTTTGTGTTTTGCTCCTTCAAGAGCATCGTTTGCTTGGATTGGGCTTGGAGCTGTTTGAAGGATTTTTGTTCCCTCGTTTATGGCAATATGGGTCGGGGTTGCGTTTCCGTTTGCATATAGCATTTCGATATTGTGAATTATTGCAGATTTAAAACTAGCGTCGCTTAAACCCGAAGAGTGCCCTGCTTGGCTCACATAACCAGTATTAGCAACGTTGTTACTCAGTGTATTTCCACCAATTGTATAATTATTTATACTAAAAGCTATCCCAGCTGATAAATCATACGCTGGGTCAGCCGATGGAATTACTTCTAAATCACTTCTGCCCAAATCCCAATAATCGGTATCAGACATAATATTATAAAAATCATAATCTAGTGAAGGGTTTGGAAACCAGCCCAAGCTTTTGTTTATCCTAAAAGCGCCGATACCTATTCTATATAATCTATTTTTATTTTTTAAATTATTTGGATTTGTATCGTTCCAAATAGTATTTACAAGCGTTAGAGCCGCTTGCTTGGCAATATATATTCTTGATGTATCGACAAATGCACCGTGAGTTGGGTAACTATCTGTTGGGTCTATGGCTACACCTGGAAAAAAATTCATACTATTTGACGTGTCAAACAGCGTCATAATGTCCACATAAACAGGCGGAGGGTTTGGGCCACCGACGAAGAGTTCAATTTTCCAAACGTTTGCCAGCGAAGTGGTGGTGGCGGTTTTACCAAGGAATAAATACCCAGGGTCGCCTTGGGGTTTATTGTTTGACGCAATCGGGCGAGCATCAACGGCTTGAACTGTTTGATTTTTTGATTGAGTTGAGAAAATAAAATAAAAGAGTAAGATTAACGCTAGAATAATTGTTACAAAAAACAATTTTCTAGTTTTAGTGTTTTTTTTGGTCTTGTATTGCATAAAAATACCTCCAAATTTAATAAAAATGCTTATTATAAAGTTTCATGTTATAAGTTACCAAATATTGTCTTATAATTAAATTATACATCAATATTTTTGTAATAACTACGAATAATAATATATTTGCAATTATTTTTTGTTTGTTAATAATCTGTATAAATATTGTTTATTGTTAATATTTTGTACATTGTTTGTAAGTTATGAGTTGTTAAGTAAAATATTATATTTTGTATGTTATATATTATATGTTAGAGCGTTTTACAAAAAATGCTATATTATGCTATAATATGTTAATTAATGCGAATCAGCAGTTGAAAAATATTAATCGAACGTCGCTTCGGCGAGTTAGCCCTCTCAGTCATGCTATGCCTGCCTGCTCTCTCCCAGAGGGCGCGCTTTTTTTGCCAAAACAATCGTACTAAGTAGGGGCGCGCATTGCGCGTCCGCTTTAGCAAAGAGGCTGATGGGATAAGATAAGTTTTAAAAACTCAACCGCTGATTCACATTAATTAGATTTATTTTATATGTTATATTTTATTTTAGGAGGAAATCATGCCCCCAAGAACAAAACTCAAAAAAAAGCCCTTTATTTTTCTTTCTCTTTTTCTTTCCGCAGTATTAGCAGGTGTGTTAATCACGCAAAACATATCGCCAAACGCCTCAGCGTCAACTAGCCGTCCAATAGCAAGTGGAAATTTACCCAAAGGCTTGCCTGGATATGTGGAAGTTACAAAACGCGCAACGACCACTTCGCTTGAAAACGTTTGGAAAATTGAGCATACCGTTGGTGGTCAAGGGCAAGCGAACCCAGCGGATATAGTGGTGCTTCTTGACACATCTAGCTCTATGAACTCAGCTTCTTACAGTTATCGAATACCCGCCGCAAAAAAAGCAATTGATAAACTAATAAAAACGCTTTGGACTGGCAAAATAGATAGTGCGCAATATCGCATTAATCTTACAGCGTTCAACTGGAATCCGACTTCTGGTGCTCCTATCACTTACTCTAGCACATCTGGGCTTTCTGGCGCCGGAATTTATCCCACAAGTAATTCAGCGATACCGCCTTATGGCTCAAACACTGGTTTTAAAACGCTAAAATCTCTTACTACTTATAGCCCTGCGCAAGCGACTGATTTTGAAGAATTAATCAACGGTTTGCAACCCACACATTTTGGTTCGCAAACAACCATGGCAGATGCATTTGCCGAAGCTCGCCGAGTGCTTAGCTCAAGCCCCGCCGGAAACAAAAAATATATTATTTTGCTCACAGATGGTATCCCTTATGGAATGGGGCAAGATTATTTTAACAATCATTTTGGTATTAATAGCGTAGTGCCTTATCAGCCCTTTAGCTTTATAGAAACCTCTACTGATTTAGCAACTTTTTCTCATGTTAACAATCCAAACCATGATTTTACTCCACACGAAGTAATAATGCAAAATTACGCCGCAAAACAAGAAGGCATTATCGTTTACGCCGCCGGAATGGACGTTTCAGACGGTTCTAGCACTTTGGCAACCAACGGAAGTCGATTAATCGACGTGAAAGATTGGGCACAAACTAAATATAATATAACTACCCAAGACTTTACGGACTATTTATTTGACGAATCTGGCGTTGACCCCGATTATCAACCTGCCGATCCAATCTGGGGAAACCCTGAATATTATAATTCGCTTGGATTTACCCCCGAAGCGTTTTTAACACTAATGGGTTCTCTTCCAGCAGAAATTTCAAACGCAAAGTCTAATCAAAAATCAGACAATACCGTGATTAATTTTACAAATACAATCCCAAACGTTGAGCAAAAAATGATAGCTTATTTTGAGAAAATCGCCAACGATATAAAAAGCGGAGCAACGGGCGGCGAAGCACAAATATTCACCGCCGACGTAGCCGATTTATATCAATGGGGAAAAGAACCTCTAATTTCTGCCACTTATGCAAACCCTAAATATACCCCAAAAACGCCTATTATTAACCAAAACAATAAAATCACATGGTTTATTGATATTTTTGCTTCGATTGAAAATCCTGACAAACTTTCTTATTATATTAAGCTTAAACCAGGGTATACAAAATGGGGTTCTTTTGAATCAATCACGGGCACTGCTTTTTTAAAGTATACTAACTTTAATGGCGAAAAAGCAATTAAATATTTTGAAGATGCCTTTGTTAATATCGTCAAACTATTAGAAGATGACGAAGATAAAGAAGAATTCATAAACTCTGGAATTCAAGAAAATATTGGCTATTCTCCAACGAAAGAATCCACTGGTTTTCCCTCAAAATCGCAAAAGAAACCTCAACCAACCCCAAGAATAAAACCTAAAACAAAAGAGCAAGCCGCCGCAGATGCCTTAGAAAAAGAAAAAAACAAGTAATTTGTTAATCTAAATTTAAATATTAAAAAAGCAGGCTAGCAATTTAGCCTGCTTTTTTTGCATACCTGATTATGGACGTTTCTAATTATTATCAAAACCTGCTAATTTTTGTGTTTGCAAAATCGCATTATGGTATTTCATCATGGAAGATGTGATGCCATTTTTGGCAGTGCCCTCGTCAACGGGCGTATCGATATTAACGAGCACGAGAAAATCTTTGGGACTTTCTTCTTTGAATGCAATCATCCACGCAATATCTCGTTCGTTTTTGATTTTTTCCGCTGTGCCTGTTTTTCCAACGAGAGGAAACGCAGAGTTAACGGCTCTACCCGTTCCTGTTATCATAACGTCGTGCATCGGCTTATTCAAGATATTAACAACGTTTGGGTCGACGATTTCGTTTTTCCAAAC
The DNA here is from genome assembly GCA_022606495.2 of Halesus radiatus. Taxonomy (NCBI): domain Eukaryota; kingdom Metazoa; phylum Arthropoda; class Insecta; order Trichoptera; family Limnephilidae; genus Halesus; species Halesus radiatus. The sequence goes on from JAHDVE020006568.1 coordinate 6,504, forward strand.
TTTGATTTCGTGGGAATAAATCGGCTCGTCGTTGATTTCGGTTGCGCTTTTTACGCTTTCAACTACGTAAGGTTCCATAATTGAGCCATTGTTTGCAAAAGCACCGTATAGCGCTGCCATATGCAAAGGAGTAACTAGCATTTCGCCTTGACCAAAGCCACTATCTGCCAAAAGTTCAGCACTTAGCGGAGTAGCTTCTTTTTTTAAGCTTGACTTAGTAACGGGTAAGTCAAAGGGAATATCTTCGCCGAAACCAATACGAGAGCAATACTCTAAAAAGTTTTGATCTCCGACTTCGAGGGCAGTCCATGCAAAAAATATATTATCAGAATATACCATAGATCTATACAAATCGCAGACACTATTTGTGTTTTCCACTCTCTTAATTTTGCTAGATGTCCAAGGAATTTTTTTGCCTTGCCAAGTAACATAAGTCGGCGTCCAAGTATCGTCTACTATTTCATACGGAAAAACAGTGTCTTTGGATATCTTTTGGCTCTCAAAGCCAATCGCCGCCGTGAAGGGTTTAAAAACCGAACCAGGGGCAAATTGCCCTTGTGTGACTAAATTATAGAACGGTTTAGGGCTACCCTCTATTACTTTATTTTGCGCGTCGCGTTTATCTAAAACTATATCGGCCCATTGAGCGTTAGTCATTGTGTGAAAAGTATTTGGGTCAAGCGACGGAAAGCTAACCATTGCAAGTTGAGCACCTGTTAATGGATTTGTTACTACGATAGTTCCAGATTGTGTTTGGCGCATGTATAGTTCCATAATATCGTATGCATTTTTTTGCAACTCTGGGTCTATACTAAGATGAATATCCAGTCCATCTTGCGCAGGAGTGCTCATAATCGTTTGTTTTTTGACACCGAATGGATCCGAGATAAAAATATCCATGCCATCTTTGCCCCGAAGATCGCTTTCGTATTGAAGCTCAATTCCACTTTGCCCAACGATAGAATTTTCGGTGTAGCCATTTTCTTTAATATTGTAAGGCGCAACGCCGGAAATTATTTTTGTTTCTGGAGTTGCGCTTTTTTGTGACGCTTCTAGTTCAGTAAAATGAGGATCTGGACTAGTATTGGTAGTATTATTAGTGATATTAGTTTTATTTTGCGCTTGCAAAATAGCAGAATTTTCTATCGTCATTTGATTGCCAAGCTGATTTTCCGTGATTTTGCGAACATAACCCGCGACGTGAAAAAATGCTTTTCCGTATGGATAGTATCTAAAGTAGCACATATCTGTGTCATTTATTCTTGCGCCTGCGATTTGCCTAATACTGCTTAAATTTGCGGCTGAAAACGATTGCTGAGGATATTGAGCAAGAATTAGCGTATCGTTTGCATATCGAACATAAACAAACGGCGCATAGAAGTAGCCTTCGACTCCGTCGGCTGTTTTAACGTGATAATAATATTCTTGTGTTATATTTTTAGTTTGGTCTGGATTTTCCGAAGTTATTTCAGGTGTATCAGTTGCTAAAATTTTGTTTTTATCCAAAAGTTCAAGCACGTTATTTTTTGAATAAGTTCTTATTATTTCGGAATCTTTAGAAGGTGCACTGCGCAAATTTATCGATTCAGCCGAAACAATTGCGTTCAAGCGCATTGCGTTGAATTTTTCCAAAATCTCTTCACGAGTTGTGTTTATAAGCGGTGCAATTGAGTTTGCGAAAATACTAATGTCTTCTATTTCGTCTGGAAAAGTATAAATAGTAATTCCGGGCGCATTAGTTGCAACGAGTTCTTTTCCGGCGACAATATCGCCACGTTTAGCGATGTTTTTTTTGAACCGAACGGAATCTCCCCAAGACATGCTTGGAAAAAGTTGAGCTGGAGTCCAATTTATTTTGTAGTTGCGATCTTCGTAGACTATTTCGACTTCCGCGCCTTGATCAAGTTCGCCAAAAATATCGCTTTGATAATTTAGATTATAAGTATAAATAAACGTGTCAATTTTTGGAACAACGCCTTTAATTTTGTAAGTTGCGGAATTTATCTTTAAATCTTTGTGTATATTAGTATATCTGGAAACAAATTTTTCAAGGGTAATGTTGCCTTTGGCAACGCTTGAAAGCATTTCATAGGCGCTTTTATAGTCATTATTTTGAATTTTAGTAAAAAAAGATTCTCCCGCCCTTTGTGCACTGGAAACTTTCCCTTTTTGTGAGCAAGAGCAAAGCGAAAATAATACTAAAAATAATACTAAAAATATTTTTATTGATTTAGATTTATGTTTCAAATTAGTTACTCCAAATTTTGGTAATAAAACTTTATAATAACAAAAATATTATCTTTGCATATTATACTAATGCGTTGTCTATATAAATAGTACTTGTGTTCACAGAAAAAAACAAGCAAATTATTATTAAACAAAATATAAAACTAATTAAAACTTAAAAATCTAAATATTAAATAAAAACAATATATTAACAATTATTATTTCGACAAAACACTCTATATATTTATTTGCTTTATTTGGTATATTAACCCGCGTAGATATGCAAGAGCAGCCCCTGCTTCAGAAAATTAAACAGAACTTAGCATTTTGCTGGAATAAAAACCATAATATAGGGATATACTTTGACTATTGTGAATTAAACAGCTAGAATTTAACTTATAATTATTTTCTACTTTTAATAAATATAGCTATTTTTATAAAAAAACTGCTATATATTAAAAAAACTAGGAGGATCTGCATGAGAGCCCAAAAGAGCTCGAACGAGGACATGAACAAAAAAGGTGACCACCAAAATTCACAAGAAAAAATTTTGGTGGCAAGAAAGCGCATTTTAAGCGCTGGAATATCTCTTTTGCTCATATCAATTCTTATGATTTCACTTTTTGCCAGCGTAGCAACGACGATTGCTCAACAAAAAGATGAAACACCACAAGAAATCTCTAAAAGCGACTTGGCAAGCGCTGCAATGAGCAACGAACTAATTTTCAACGTTACGTTAGTTCAGTCTCAATCTCAATTATTAACAACCACAATTAAAACAAGCGCAAAAACCGTTGGCGAATTTTTGGAACAAAACAATATAATTCTTTCGGCAAGTGATTCGATAACTCCGAATATAAACGAGTTTATCACAAAAGATATTGAAATATTAATTACAAGATCTTTTTCATCGAAAGAACTTGCGCAAGATGCCAATCAAGAAGCTTCGCCCACGGCTTTGCCCGAACCCACGCTTGAGCCGACCCCTGAACCAACGCCTGAACCAACGCCTGAGATAAAAATCACTTCTGAGCAGCAGATTATTGTCGAGCGCATTACTTTCAGAGAAATTGAACAGGAAACCAAAGATTTATTCGTTGGCGAAAGTGAAATCAAAACTAAAGGCGCAGAAGGCGAAGAACAGTTCACCTATAAAATAACTTACCACGACGGTGTTGAATTTTCGCGCGAATTAGTTAAACAAGAAATTACGCTCGAAGTTGTGCATCGAATTAAGCTTATTGGAACAAAAGCAAAACCAGTGCCAGAAAAAACAGAAGGGTCAAAAAGTTCTGGTGCCCCAGATAAAGACAAAATCAAAAAAACTGTCACAGTTGAAGCCACCGCCTATACTCATACTGGGAATAGAACCGCTACTGGAACTTGGCCAAAGGTCGGAACAGTCGCCGTTAATCCAAAGCAAATCCCGTATGGTTCAAAGCTATATATCGAAGGCTATGGCTACGCGACTGCCGAAGATACTGGCGGTTTTCGAAATCAAGGTCGATTTATAATTGACTTGTTTATGAATTCAGAAAAAGAATGTATTAAATGGGGACGCCGAAAAGGGGTAACTGTTCATATACTAAAATAATTAAAATATAAAATAAATTAACAAAAAGCCTCTCTTGAGTTAAGAGAGGCTTTTATTATTAGCTTTGATTATTTTAACTCAGTGGTCTTCTCGCCCATTTGTATCTTGACAAATAATACCCACTAGTTAGCGAAGAAATGGTTACACCCTTAGCTTTTCCCGACGAGCTATGAATAAAGCTACCGCCGCCGATATAAATACCCGCGTGTCCTACGCCGTTTGGATTACCTGGGGAAGTAAAGAAAACAATATCGCCTTTTTTCAAGTTAGCCTTATCAACTTTTGGCCAAGCACCGTATTGGCTCATTTCTGCAGAAGTTCGCGGCGTGCTCACTCCGACGTTGCGCAAAACGTAATAAATAAACCCAGAACAATCGAAACTATTTGGACCCGTACCGCCAGTGCGATAAGGCGAGCCCTTTAAACTTGTGGCCAAATTCAAAACGCGTTCGGCCTTAGTTTTGCCTTCGCTGGATTGAGCTTTTAGTTTTTTTGCGCCAGTAGTGCTAGTTTTTTTTGCAGCGTTTGAATTAGTGGTTGTTTTTTTATTTTTTGTTCCACTAGAGCCTGATTTTGTATATTTGACGGCTTTTGATGAAAACATGCGTTCTTGAGTTCTTTTTCCCGCAATGCCATCGGCAGTCATTTTGTTTGCGTATTGAAACTCATAAACCGCGTCCTCGGTCATCGGGCCATAGAAATTCGTTATTTTCGAATAAGTATAATATCCAAGTTCTCTGAGGCGTTTTTGAATCTTAATAACTCCGCTTCCTTCGTCGCCAAGGCGCAAGCTGTCAATACTTTTATTATCGCTACGCTCGACGTTATCGACCACGCGAGAGGAGGGAATCGGTTCAAAATGTTTTGCGTAAATAACTTGTTGAGTTTTCGGCCCAGCCTTTCCGTCGGCTTCAATGCCCTTACTTGTCTGATATCGAATCAATGCTTTTTGCGTTTCCAACCCAAAATAGCCAGTCGGCTCAGTTTTGAGATAACCGCGAGCGAATAATTCTTTTTGCAATCGCAAAACGTATTTATCTTTATCGCCAAACATAATAACTTCATAACGTTGCACAGCGGCGAAAGCGGTAATTGTAATTAGCGCAAGCGTTGAACAAAGTAAAAGCGAAATCAGCCATTTTTTTGCTTTAATTTTCAACATTATCGCAAAATGTCCTTTCTAATATAAATTAGAATTATAAATTAGAATTTATTGATTTGGTTTATTTTTTATTTGCTTTTCAAGTTACCTACAAAGCTTTTGAGGATATATCCAGTAGTACCTGAAACGCTAACTTTGTAATAATCTTTAGTTTTAGCATAGACTTCAACTTTCGTACTTTTTTTAAGCACGCTAAGAATTTTGGAATCGCCAGAAGCACTTTGGCGCAAGTTTACGTTTTCGGCGAGAACAAGCCCCACGGCGACTGCTTTACTTCCTGATGATGCCGAGGAAGACGAAGAATTACTGCTAGAGCTTGACGAACTTGAACCAGTCGAAACTAATTCTTTTGCGACGAACCCAACTGATTTATTTGAAGTTTCAACTTTGTAAAAATCTCCACTTTCGGATAAAATAGTAAGTTTTTCGCCCTTTGGAAGGGTGGTTATAACTGGGGCGGTTTTGGAAGCGGTCTTGCGTAATCGAACAGTAACGCCCGAAACCGTCGCCGCCCCTGAAGATGAACTAGATGATGAACTTGTGGTAGTTTTTTTGGCGGAAGTCGAAACAAATTCGGAAGATACAAAGCCTGTTTTACCGTCTTTAGTTTTAACTTTCATAAAGCTACCCGATTGTTCAATAATTGTAACGACTTCGCCCTTGGCAAGTTGCTTTATAACTGCGGAAGTTTTGGAAGCTTTAGCGCGCAAGTTAATTGTAACACCGGTAATAGTTCCCGTGCTTTGTGAAGCATTGCTAGGATTTGAAATCGTAGTTTTTAAGTTTTTGATAATTTGTGATGGATTTGGGTGGTCAGATCCACGAGCGAGCATTTTAATTTTCTTAGCGTCAACGTAACCTTTTTTGTTGCCTGAATAAGCAATACTATAGGATTTGCCTGAGTTTGCTTTGTTAATAACTTGAACAACGTAATTTGCAGGAAGAGTAGCAACTTTAGTTTTGAGCGTTTTTTCTTTATATACTATCACAGTTTGTTTTGCTTGTCCAAAATATTTTGACGAATCCAAAGCAATTTTAACACTATCAACCAAAACCTCTAAATCGTTTACTTTTACGTAACCAGTTTTGTTATTTTGCGTCAAAACGGCGTATAAATCATTATTTTTCGATAAAATATTGATAGATTCTCCAGCAGCGAGTTGAACCGGCTGACCAGTATAATTAGCATCTTGAGTTAAAACAGTGTTATTTTTTGCTTTTGCAACGACCAAATCTTTGTCTGTCTTTATATTAACTTGGCTTATATTGACATAGCCGATTTTGCCCGAAGAGGTAGCAACTTTATAAAAATTATCGGTTTGAGAAAGAATGTGTAAAGTAGTGTTTTTATTAACAGTTGCAACTGTTTTTTTCGAAGTTTTTGTTTCAGTAATGTTTGTTTTTGCCTGAGTAGTTAGCGCTTGAACGGATTCTGGAATAAATTCAAGTTGTTCTGTCAAATCGTCAAGAACGGCCGTGTCTTGAATTCCTTGATTTTCTGAATTTTCTAGGTTTTCTTGATCGTCTTTGTCTATTGTAAGTTTTGCAGAATTAGCAGTCGTTGGGTCAAGATCCATCTCAATTTCGAGCGCAAATCCAGTAACTTCAGCGCTTGTTTTAGGCGTGAGTTTAGTACCAGGGTAATAAAAGTTTAATATCTCTGTATAACTTAAACCTTCGGAAGCCATTTGTTGAGCGCCGCGTTGGCTCATTCCAATTCCGTGACCAAATCTAGCATTGATTAAATTAACACCGCCGTCGGTTGGTTCTGTGTAAAAAATGCGCAATTCTGGTTTTGTGAATAATTTATAAGGTTTAAGTTTATCTTTCAAGTCAAAAATAGTGAATTCGAAATTAATGCTCGTGGTTTGAACGTCGCCGGTCATTCCTGCGCCTGATTCACCAGGTTTAGTGTTATATCCGTTTTCATAATCATCAAGCTCGGCATTGTATTGATCAAGAGCAATTTGCATTTCGTCGTAAGTCACGAGCAAACCATTTCCGTCGAGAAAAAGTGGACCAGAAGCGCCGATTTCGCCTGTGGGAATAAATATTGGTTCTATTGGTTTTGTTCCAGTTTTTTCGCCAGTGGTTGGAATGGGCGCTTTACCATCCGCTTTAACTGCGCGCACTTCAACAGTACCTTTTACTTTTCTATAGTTTCTGCTTGGCTCTGCATATTTTGAATCAAAAGCTTCAACGTTTTTGAATCCGATTAGTTCTATTTGGTCAGCGTAAGTTGAGAATCCGCCGGCTTTAAGTTGAGGCAAAATAATTGTTTGAATGTAAGTAACAAGTTTTGGGTTAATCTTTGTAGCGGATTCGGCGATATTGTCAGGGAAGAAAACTTTTTGATTCAAGCTTTCTTTGTTTCGAACGTCGTATGGGTCATCGCGCATATCATAGTATGGCAAAGCTTCGTTCCAAACATTTTTGGTTAAATCAGTTTGTCCGCCGTTGCTTGCGCTATAAAAAGCGACGATAGTCTTGTTATTATAGGTCATAACTTCGCCAGCTGTTTCTTTAACAGCTTGAATAGCGTTATTTTTTGTTCCATCGTAGCCTTTGTAAACTTGGTCTTGAGGGGTATCTAAAAGGTCATAAGTGCCCTTTTTGTTTGCCTTTGTGACTGCGTATCCGCGAGCTGCGATTGCTTGAGCTTTAAGCGCTTCAATCGGAAAATTATTGTTCATTTCGTATGCAACTACGCCATAAAGATATTTTTCGATTGGTAACGTGTTAATTACTGTAAATTTTCCTGAAGCCACAGAAATGCAAATATTACCCAAATAGCCATTAGCGCTATTTACGCTTGTGTATAATTTCAGCGTGCCCGAGCTACCAGTTTGCTGAGTAAAAGTTGCCTTTTGCCCTTTAAACAGTTCTTGCCCCGAGCTTTTGGAGACGATAATTAGCTTATTTGAATCGTTGCTATCGACTTTAACGGTAAAATCAGAGTTAATTATGTTTTGGCTTTCTTGTTCTTGAATTGTGTATTGCCCCCGAACGGCGACGTTGATCGTGCCATCGTTAGCGTTGCTAAGTTTAACGCGAATGGTCGCGGCCTCTTGAGCGAGCGCTGAAGTTGGTATCATTGCGCAAAAAAGCAACGCAACGAGAAAAATCGCAGATAGTTTTTTTATTTTTCGAGCAACCAATGTTTTTTTAACAAAGACTTTCTTACAAAACAAACTTTTCATAAATAATAATCTCTCCATAATAAAATAATTTAATAATTTAATAACTTGAATAATATCATTGCGCAATTTTATTTTTGTTTATATTTTTTTGCGCAATTTATTTGTGTATATTGATTGTATAACTAATTTAATATATACGCTATTACATTCTACCAAAAAAATCGACTTAATGCGCAAAATTCTAAATATTTTTATGTTTGTTCACAATAAAACTTATTTTATTATATATTTCGGCGTTATTATTACAAATTTGCACAAAAAAATCAAGTGCACGAATAAGTGCACTTGATTTATATTTTTATAGTTTATTATTTTGCTTGGCAAGCGTCAACTGGGCAAACTCCAGCGCAAGCGCCGCAATCAATGCAAGTTTCTTCGTTGATGATGAATTTTGGGCTACCTGAAGAGATTGCTTCTGTAGGACATTCTGGTTCGCAAGCTCCGCAAGCGATGCAATTGTCATTGATAATATAGCTCATTAAATAATCTCCTAATTTTGTTTTGTTTCTTGTAATTTAGTTTAGATTTAGATGTAAAATCTTGATTAATTTGGTACAAGCATATTATATATTTTTTTTATAAAAATAGCAAGAGTTTTATAACAGTTTTTTTTCATAACAAAGTTAGATACAGTAAACATCTAGGTTTTAATAATTATTATTGATTTTAATTTTATTTTCTAAAAGCTAACTTTATTAGTTTGCGAGTTCAATATCGCAAACTTTATATTCACGCAATTCAAAAGTACCATCTTTGAGCCTAATTCTTGCTTTTACTTTTTCGGCAATAATAAACACTTCAGTTACAATTGCGTAGCCGTCGACAGTTTGAATTTCTTTCCCAACTTTTGGCATATATTTGCTTATTTGTTCGTAGCACTCCTGTTCATATTTCAGGCAGCACATTAATCTTCCGCAAAGTCCGGATATTTTTGTTGGGCTTAAAGAAAGGTTTTGTTCTTTTGCCATTTTGATAGAAACTGTGTGAAAATCTCCTAAAAATTCATTGCAGCAAACTACTCGTCCGCAGCAACCAATTCCGCCAATTAGCTTCGCTTCGTCTCGAACGCCTATTTGTCTGAGTTCAATTCGTGTTTTAAAAACGCTTGCAAGATCTTTTACTAATTCTCGAAAATCAACGCGCCCATCGGAAGTAAAGAAAAACGTAACTTTTCCGCCGGCAAAAGCATATTCAACGTCTACCAAATTCATATCAAGAGAATGTTCAACTATTTTTTTCTGGCAAACAATCTTTGCTTCTTCTTGAAGCTTTAAATTTGATGCAACGGTTTTTTTATCGGCTTGAGTAGCGACTCGAATAATCTCTTTTAATGGAGCGATAATTTGTTCGTTTCCCACATCGTGAGCGCAGGAGCAAACCTCGCCATATTCAACGCCTCGCACGGTTTCGACAATCACGCCTTCACCAATTTCTGGGGTATTATCTAACGGATCAAAGTAATATAATTTACCGTTTGGTTTGAATTTTATGCCTATAACAGTCTTCATAAATAAGAAGAACCTTCCAATCTAATTTTCTATATTTTTAGTTTTATTTTATTGCCTAATTATAAACAATTTAAGTTTCTTATTTTTTCTATTGTTTTCGACTTTTTAATATAAACAACGATGAATTAGTGCGATTGATTAGGCAACTATTTTTCTATATCATGTTTAATATAGCTAATCTACTATAACATTTTTAAATATTTTACACAATGGCATTTGTTTTAGTATATTTGTGTTTTATATTTTTATTTTATATTAATTTTATTTATTATATTTTAAATAATAGAGAGAGAATAATCATGATACGTTTAACTAAATTTTTACAAGTAATTTTTATTATTATTTTGGCTCTTGGAATTTTTATTTTTATTAATAAATTCCAAAGCGAAAGCACTTTTATTTCAACATTGACCCCAAAAAACTCCCAAACGCTAGATATTAGCACTATTTATAAAGACATAAAAAGCAATATAAATTTTGATTTAGCATCTATAAAGTTGTTTTTCAAAACTCCCAGTCCATATGCATTAAGCTTAAAAATTCCACAAAAAAAGATGATTCTTCTCGGCGAAGGCAATGGAACAAATATAGTCGTGTTTTCAAACAATCCTGCTAAAAAAACAAGTAATTCTATTATAACTTCAAGTTTTTTATCAAAAGTTTCTCTAATGTTTGAGGCAATAAACGCTGGTTTTAATAAGTTCGTAAAGCTTCTTCTTGTCAAATCAAGTTTTATGTTTTTCCCAGCTATATTATTGTTAATTTTTATGTTTTTTAAACTATCTCTATATATTAGAAATATTAAAGATACTAATTATTAAATTTTTTTATTTAATTAATAAAGTAAGAACAGACGCAATCGCAAGCACTATCGAGCCAATTCCGAAAAAGAAAAGATCGGTTTTTCGCTTGTTTGAAAGTTTGCGATTTTTTCTCGCTCCAGCGTTGCGCAAAGCATATTTTTTAAGATCTAAAATATTCAACAGCTTATTTTTCGAGTAAATTAAATCTAATATTTTTTTCAACATAATTATAGAAAACATTAACACAGGCACGCAGCAAACCGTTATAAGCGGGCTTGTCCACGTGTTTTTTGCGTTGATTGCCAATGAGTATAATATTAAAATATAGACCGAACAAGGAACAATTATTGATAAAACAGAAAAGAGCGTGTTTAATATGTTATATTTTATATTTTGAAAAAGAGTTGGTGAAAAAAGCATTAATGTTTTAGTTTCTTCGAAAGTAAAATAATCTGAGGGAGCGAAAAAATCGCTTTCTTTTTTTGTGGTTTGAGCGTCACGCAAAGAAAGTAGCATATAATAGTGTGAATCTGCAATTAAAAACTCTTTTTGCTTTTCTGTTTTTATTATCTTGCTATCTTTAAGCTCAACTCGATATAATCCACCCAAAATAAACTTTTCGAAAATTTCTTTTGAAGCATTGAAACAAAAAAGAATTGGCATCGCCGTATCAATTGAATGTGCAATTACGAAAAACAATAATCTATGTTCATGTATTTTTTGAATGCTAAAAAGCAATAAATCATTTTTAACTTGACGCATTGTTCTCCTCTTTTTCAATGTTTTTATTATATTTATTATTTTTGAATTATATCTTAGTATAGCGCGAAATAGCAAGAAAATTGTTGAATGCCATAAATGTTTACAAGTTGTTTTAAATTTAGTAAAATCAAATTAAAAATAAAAACAAAAAATAAATTAGGTGAATTTTGAATAATAATAATTTTATAAATAACTTTTTAGAAAGTTATGCACAAAAAAATGCCGCAAGATTTCACATGCCTGGTCACAAAGGTTTTTTACTTAAATACGATATTACCGAGATAAATGGTGCAGATAATTTGCTAATTCCGCAAGGTATTATCAAACAATCGCAAGATGCTTGCGCAAATGCTTTTTGCGTTGACTATACTTTTTATCTTACTCAAGGCTCTACAAGCGCTATTTTATCTATATTTTTGAGCTTACCCAAAAATTCTACGGTGCTAATTCAACGCAATTGCCATAAAAGCGTAATCAGTGCGCTGGCACTTTCGGGGCATAATTGCGTTTTTTATTATTGCGATTATGACGAGCAAAATTCATGCTTTTTGCAGATTACTGCGGAAAATATTTCAGAGCAATTAAACAAAAACCCTAAAATTTCAGCGGTTTTTATTACTCGACCCGATTATTTTGGCGTTTGCGCCGATATTCAAAAAATCTCTGAACTTTGCAAAAACAAGAATTTGTTATTGATCGTTGACGAAGCACACGGCGCACATTTTAATTTTTGCGAAGATCTGCCCGAAAGCGCAGTAAAATACGCTGATTTTATTTGCCAAAGCGCACACAAGACGCTTTTTGCGCTCACTCAAACAGCTTATTTACACGTTAATTTCAAGAATAAAAACATGCCCAATTTTGAGACAATCCAAAACGCAATCGCCCTAATTCACACTACTAGCCCAAGTTATCTAATGCTTGCCTCTCTCGAAAGTGCTTGGCAGGCTCAATCTTGGCAAGCTCATTTATTAAGAATACATAAATTTATTAATAAATTTAAAAACACAAAACACCGGGCTATTTTTAATAATTTTAATAATAAAAATATTAGTTTTGATATTTCTAGAATTATATTAAACACTAGCAAAATAGGACTTTCTGGCTATACTGCTCAAGCTTTTTTTGAACAAAATAATATCTTTGTTGAAATGGCAAATAATTCTTGCGTTGTTCTCATTACTTCGCCACACGACCCCGATTCATGGTATACTAATCTTGCAATTGCGATTAATAAGCTGGATTTTTGCGAAAAAAGCACTACTAAAATTAACTATAATAATTTAAAGCTCGAAAGCAAAATTAGTGTTCGTGAAGCTTATTTTTCCAATAATAAAACAATTTTGAATAACAATAATTTGCAAAAAGCCGTCGATCAAATTTCCGCAAGCACCGTCGGCGTATATCCTCCAGGGGTTGCTCTGATTTTGCCAGGCGAATTAATTACTCAAGAAATTATAGATTACTTGAACAAAATTATTAGTTCTGGCAATTCGAATATTATCTTTGGTCTGCCAATTAATATAATAGCTTAAAAATTTAAATACAGGAGAAAAAAATGCGCTTTAACTCAATCTTTTTCGATCTCGACGGAACAATCGCAGACACTCAACTTGGAGTTGTTAACGGTGTTAAATACGCCGCAAACAAGCTAAACATCACTACTATTCCATATGAACGAACCGAGCTTTTTATTGGACCTTCTATGATGAGTTTTTGCCAAGACTATCTTAAACTCGATAAAAACACATCACAAGAATTCGTTAAATATATGCGCGAATATTATCTTGAGCACGGAATTGCTGAATCTAGCTTGTATTATGGTATGCGTGAACTCATGATTGCTCTGCGCAAACAGGGCGCAAAAGTTTATATTTGCACTGCTAAATACGACGTTTCTGCCAAGAAAATGGCTGATTTGCATGACTTAACAAACAATTGCGACGGAATAATGGGCTCAAGCAATACGCTTCTCGAAAAAACCGAAATCTTGGAATGCATGATGGCAAAATATAACGCTGACCCAAAAACTTCTGTTATGGTCGGCGATCGTTATACCGATATCGACGGCGCTAAAGCTAATAATTGCGCAAGCGTCGGCGTGCTTTTTGGGTACGGCGCTCGAAAAGAACTCGAAGATTGTGGGTCGGATTTTATTGCTGAAACCGTTCAGGATTTGCATAATTATTTGGTTGAAAAATAAATTAAATTTAATATTATATTATACGGGGTAAATTTTGAATAACATAAAATTAAATTCCCACGCTTACGCAATTTACGGTGGTAGCGCTGAATCACGTATGGATTACGCAAATAAAATAATCGATCAGCTTTTTTGCTTTACGCAAGAGCCTTGCGGAAAATGCTCTGGTTGCATTGCGCGACGCACAGGCGTTGATTTTGTTTGCGTTGAAAGCCCAATCGACCCCAAAACAAATAAAATTGGCGCAATTAAAATTCAAGAAATCCGCGATTTAATCAAACTTGTTTCAAATTCCCCAATGCAAGAAAGGCGCGTTGTTTTTATTAAAGAGGCGCAATTAATGACCGTTCAAGCGCAAAACACTTTGCTTAAAACGCTCGAAGAACCGCCAGAAAAAACCGTTTTTGTTCTTACTGGCGTCGAAAACGGCTTTTTGCCAACGATTAGATCGCGCTGCGCTAGTATTCGATTGGGCGAGCAAAGCTCTATTGAAATCAATAATAATTTAATCCATACTCAAATTATTGATATTGCAAAAGAGCTTGTACTAATTTATAATTCACGGGATGCAAATTTGTTTTTGAAAAATTTGGTCGATAACAAAGAGTTTTTACCCCAAATTTTAGATGCGCTTTCACTTTTGTTTCGTGATGAATACGCTAAAACAATTAACGCAACACAAATATATTCGGACGTTTTTCGAATAAAAATCAATCCGAAAAATATTTATATTGCGCTTGAAATCTTTCAAAACAAAAAAGCTTCGCTCAAAACTAACGCTAACCCTCAACTCGTTTGCGATGCGCTCACAATTGAACTTTTTAGGCTACTTTAAAGTTGTAGCCGCCGCTTTATACTTTAAAAGCGTTGCTTGACCGCCTCGAATATGCCTTTGCGCTTTGTTAAGTTCCAAAACTACGCGCACTTGCGCGGCTAAATTATGGTTAATTTTAGGCAATCTTTCGACCATATCTTTATGAATGCTTGATTTGCTTACGCCATATTTTTTGGCAGCCTGCCGAACTGTGCACCCTGTTTCAACGATATAAATTCCAACGTATTGGCATCTTTGTTTAATATAATCTTGCAAAACAATCTCCCCTCGACTAATTGGCTTTGTAAAATCTATGTTGAAAACTCTCAGAGTATACTAAAACACCCATGATTTAAAAAATAAAATCATGGGTGTTTTTTGAACGCTGCTGACATTCAAATATTGTATTGCGCAAAGCGCATTGTTAAGCTTATCAAATAATTATTATTAACAAAATAGTTTATTTTTGGGATTTCATCTATTGCTATTATATTACAAATTAATTTTATAGTATAGTGGTAAAAATCACCAAACATATATTAAACAAAGCTTAATCTTCTGAATCTAAAAACGCACTTTCAAAAAGTTCATCGTCTGTTTTTGGTTTTCTGGCTTTGGCTTCTTCTTCTAGGCGCTCTTTTTCCAGCTGTTCTTGTTGAAGTCTATATTGAAGTTTCAGTTGCTCTTGTCTTGCTTGTTCTTGTCTTGCTTGTTCTTGTTTTAATTGCTCTGATCTGACTTGCTCAAGTCTCACTTGTTCAAGTCTTGCTTGTTCTCGATCTTCTTGCTCCTGTACGTTAATTACATGCGCTCTTTGATCAAACAACTTTGGTCTTAATTTGTTCCCTTCGACCGTTTGCATTGGTAATGGTTTCGGCGGAGTTGGCACATTTTCTTGCCTGTTTTTTTGCATATTAAGCTGTTCAATTTGCTCAAGAGTTTTTGATTTTTGCGCTGGTACTGCGTTGATCTGTGGTTTTTGAATTGCGCTGGTTGCAACTTCCACTCCACTAATTCTCGGTTCAGTCGAGTTTCTTTTTGCTTGCTCAATTAATTGTTGTTTTTTAAGAAGCAGTTCTCGTTCGTTATCGTAATTTTTTTTGTTGATATTATTGATTTTTTTGTTAGCTTCTTGCTGCTTGGTTATTTCTCTTTTCTTTTTGATATTATTAATTTTTTTAGCATCTTCAGATATATTATTATCGAAATTTTTATTAATATTTTTATTGTTATTTTGATTATTAATATTATTTTTCTGTTTTTTGCTAATAAAAATTATTCCAAATATTGAACCACCAATTAACAAGATTAATCCCACAAAAAGCGCAATTAAATCGCCCGCTGGTTGAATCCATGTTTCTTTTGCGCCGGAAATAGCTGCCACGGGTTTAGGCGTTTCTTGAATCGCTTCTGTGAGCGTAATATTAACTGGGCTCGAAGTTGCTTCGAAGCTTGCTTGATTGGAGTCTTGATAGCTTGCTTTAAAAATTATTTCTTGCGTTTTATCAATATTTAAATTTATATTAATTATTGTTTCGCCAATTGGCAAAGTTTGAGCTTGGCTCAATATATTATGTTCGCCATCGAACAAAATAAAATTCAACAATTCAATTGGCGACGAATTCATAACTTTTACTTCAAAAGGCACTTCTCCAGCCGCTGTCAATTCTTGAGTAATCGTGCTTGCCATAATAGTTACTATTATGTCATCGGGCGAATACTCTTTTTTTAGCTCGATCGGTGTGCTTGAAATCGAATAGTCTTGATCGCCGTTTAATTTTCCTGTTAACTCAAGGACAAAATTTCGATCTGTAAGTAACCCCGCTTTAAAGGCGATACTCTTTTCTTCCCCTTGATTTAATTCAAACTCTTCTGGAAAAATACTCTCGCCCAGTTCATCTTTGATATTTATGTTTTTTATCGCAGCGTTTCCTGTGTTTTTTACAAGAATATCAATCGTAATCTTATCTCTCTCCGCTGTTTCTTGGGTTGGCGAAATTAGCGCAGTTAATTCAAGTTTTGCGTCGACTATATCAAAATTGATTGAGTTCAAGTCAACATTAATATTCTCTCCGCTCGCTGTTGACGCTGATGCGCTTGAACTTGATTTTACTTTCTCTTTCAGCACAAAAGAATATTCAAACGTTTTTTTGCCTGAGCCTACCGCTAAGCTTATACCCGAGACTACGGGCGCAGAACTTAGCGATTCAGAGATACTTACGTTTTGTAAATCTACGTCGCCAGTGTTTTCAAGGGTATAGGTTATCGTTACAGAGTCCCCAATTGAGGCGGTTTTTTTGCTCGCCAAACGGCTTCCTTGCATTTTAGGTTTTGATGCTTTTCGGTTTACTTTTGTTGATGCGCTCGCCGATTTTGTTTCGCCAAGCTCAATATAATTAAGCGAAAAATCTAAGCTTCCGCCAATTACATCTTGATCAATAACAAAATTGCTGATCTTAAACGATCGCTTTTGGTATGGTTCAAGCGTTCCCAAATAGCGATCCACTTCCGCGCCGACGCTTAGTTTAACATCTTCAAGCATATTTTCAGTTGTGTTTGTCAACTCTAAAATTATCTCTGCTTTTTGCGAGCTTTCAAATTCGCTTGGCGTAAGTTGCGCAATAACATCGAGGCTTCCCGCCGCTTTGGCCGTTTGTTGAAAAGACATTATTATTAACGAAAATATTATTAGTATTTTTAAAAATAATATATTAAAAGCTCTAAAAGACTTTGTTCGCATTTATTTTCCTCCAGCAGATGATAATTTATATTTATATTTATTTTTATTTTTAATCTATTTTGGTTACCCAATTGTGAGTGTCTTGAATTATGCCTGTTTGAATTCCTGTAAGTTCATCATAGAGTTCTTGGGTTACTTTTCCAATTTGATTGTTATTTATAATTAGCGTTTTGTCGCCCCAGCCAAGCTCTCCAACGGGAGAAACAACTGCGGCTGTTCCCGAACCAAAAGCCTCAAGAAGCTCGCCTTTTTCTGCTCTTTCAAAAACTTCTTGCATTGATATTTTTCTCTCTGTTACTTTAATATTCTTGGCTTTGGCAAGCTCTATTACGCTTCTTCGAGTAATTCCGTCGAGAATACTTCCACCGAGCGCAGGCGTTGCAAGTTCATCGTTGAACAAGAAAAACATATTCATTGCGCCAACTTCTTCGATATATTTTTTTTCCACTCCGTCGAGCCAAAGAACTTGGTTATATCCCATTTTTTTTGCAACCACGCCCGCTTTAAGAGAGGCGGCGTAGTTTCCGCCTGTTTTTGTAGAGCCCATTCCGCCTTTTACCGCTCTAACATAATTTTCTTCAACGTAAATTCTAATTGGCGCAAGCCCTGTAGAGTAGTATACACCCGATGGCGATAAAATAATATAAAACAAAACGTGCTCTGCTTGGTCGACTCCGAGTTTTGCGTCGATACCAAATATCGTTGGGCGAATATAGAGAGACGTTCCCGCTTCGCTTGGAACCCAATCCTGTTCAAGTTTGATTAATTCTATAAGAGCTTCAAAAGCGACTTTTTCGTCTATTTTTGGCAAGCAAATTCTATCCGCTCCGATGTTCATTCTTGCAAAATTATCACGTGCTCTAAAAAGCGTTATTTCGCCTTTTGCATTTTTGTATGCTTTAAGACCTTCGAAAAGCTCTTGACCATAATGCAATACTTTCGCCGCTGGATCAAGCGCAATTGGACCATAGGGCTGGATTACTGGCTCTTGCCAAGCGTTATCTTTATATTCCATTATAAGCATGTAATCAGTAAATATTTTCCCAAATCCCAACTTTGACATGTCTTGTGGTTTTTGCTTTAATACTTCTCTTTTTATAAATTGCATCTTAATCTCTCTCTTATTTATTTTATTTTTTACTCTTATTACCCCTACGCCCATTCGCGAAATTCTTCGCAAATAAACTCTGGGGTTATTTTACCCGCAGAATATTCAATTATATTATCAATAAATTCTTGTTTATTGTTAGTTTTAACAAACACGATAATATTAACAAAATCATCAAAAACTATATTTTTTTGATCAATAAAAATATAATCCAGTTCTATTAGTTTGTTTAGCTTATTTTGCAAGCTGCCCCAAAGCGTGTAATTTATTTTGCAGCTATATTTTAATGTATTTATAAATACTATTATTTTTTCTTGATCAAGTGCTTGCGAAGTTGTTTTTGAATAGGCTCGAATTAATCCACCTGCGCCTAGAAGTGTTCCACCAAAATATCGGGTTATCACGACTAATATATTGGTTAATTCTCGTTGTTTTAACACTTCGAGCATGGGCGTTCCAGCTGTTCCGCTTGGTTCTCCGTCATCGCTAAATCGCATTATATCTGAGTTTTCGCCAATAATATAAGCAAAACAGTGATGCGAAGCCGTATAGTATTTTTTTTTAATTATATTTAATATTTCTTGAGTTTGATTAATATTATCTACAAAAAAACATCTTGCAATAAATCTTGATTTGTTAATTATTATTTCTGTGTTTTCTAACTCTATATCTTCTAAGTTTTTAGCTGAAATAGTTTTATATTGCGTAATAATATTAATCACCCTCTCTATTTTTTTGCACGACCCTCTTAGTCAGATTATACCAAAACAACTCTAACGAACGATTTTTTGCCTTTTTGGATTATAATATTGTTAGTTAGTTCTTCTAGCGTTAATTCGTGGTTTGGGTCAGTTATTTTAATATTATTGATAAAAATTCCGCCACCTTCGATTAATCTTCTTGCGTCGCCTTTAGATTTTGCTTGGCTAGTTAGCACTAATATATTTACTAATCTCTTATCTAATTCAAAGTCTTGAATATTAATTTGCACTTCTGGGATTTCCTGGGAGCTTTTGTTTCCGCCAAAAAGAGATTCCGCAGCTTCTTGCGCTTTTTTTGCTTTTTCTTCGCCATGAATTTGTTTTGTTAACTCAAACGCAAGCACTTTTTTGGTGTTATTAATTTCACTTCCTGAAACATCGCAAAGCTTGTTTATTTCTTCTGTTTCGATAAACGTTAGAACTAACAAGCATTTTTTAACGTCTGCGTCGCCTATATTGCGCCAATATTGATAAAACTCAAAAGGAGACGTTTTGTTTTCATCGAGCCAGACTGCTCCTTTTTCAGTTTTTCCCATTTTCTTGCCTTCTGAAGTTGTTAATAATGCAAAAGTCATTGCAAAGGCATCTTGCGATTTTTTTCTTCGGATTAAATCTGCGCCAGCGAGAATATTGCTCCACTGATCATCTCCGCCAAGTTGCAATTTTGCGTTATATTGGTTATTTAAGTGCAAAAAATCATAGCTTTGCATAACCATATAGTTAAATTCCATAAACGTTAGACCTTTTTCTAACCGTTGTTTATAGCAATCTGCTCCGAGCATTCGGTTAACAGAAAAATGCGCTCCAACGTCTCGCAGAAAATCAATATAATTTAATTTTAATAGCCAATCAGCGTTATTTACCATTATTGCTTTATTATTATTATTATTTAAATCTTGATTATTAAAATCAAACTCTATAAACTTGCTCATTTGCGTTTTAAAGCATTCTGCATTATGGTCAATTTGCGCTCTGTCCATCATTTTGCGCATGTCCGTTTTGCCAGACGGATCTCCGATTGTGGTCGTTCCTCCGCCCAATAGCACGATTGGTTTGTGACCCGCTTTTTGCATATGCGCAAGGGCCATCATCGGAACATAATGCCCGATATGCAACGAATCCGCCGTTGGATCGAAACCTATATAAAACGTTACACTTTCGTTTTGTAACATTTCTTTAATCTCTTTTTCATGCGATGTTTGCTTGATAAAGCCTCGCTCTTGCAGAACATCAAATGCGTTTTTATTAATATTCAAAATTTTCTCCTGTTACTAATAATCTTATAAACTTTTTGTAATTATTTCGCCAAGCGTTTTTATTCCAGTATTAATTTGCGTGTGAGATGGCATGGAAAAATTCAGCCTAAATGTATCGTGATGCTCCCCACTTGGGTAAAAATGCGTGCCTGGCACAAAGGCGACGTTATTTTCAACCGCTGTTTTAAATAAGCTCGTTGCGCTTGTATTATTATTTTTAAATTTTGCCCAAATAAACAAGCCACCTTCTGATTTTGTACAAGTTATACTTTTGGGAAAATATAAATCAATTGCATCTTGCATAATTTTTTTTGATTTTGAATAAAACTCACAATTTTTTTTGACTTGCGGAAAATATTTGTCTTCTCGCAAAAATGCGTCAACAATTCCTTGCGATAAATTGCTTGTATGCGTGTCCATTCCTTGTTTTGCAATGGTCATTTTTGCGATTACTCGCGAATCTGCGACCGCGAAACCTACTCGCAAACCAGGCGAAATAGTCTTGGAAAAACTGCCCAAATAAATTATATTAGAATTATCTTTAGTATCTAGTGCTTTTATTGGCGAAATATTATCACCTGAATATCTTAGCTCGCCGTATGGGTCATCTTCTAAAACAAAAATATTATATTTATTTGCAAGTTCTAATATTTTTTCTCTTCTTGATTTTATTAGAGTAATGCCAGTTGGGTTTTGAAAATTCGGTATAGTATATATTAATTTTGGCTTATGCTTAATTATTTTTTCTTCTAGTTGCGAAATTATTATTCCGTCTTCGTCCATATCGACGCCGACCACGTTTGCGCCAAAGGTTCTAAACGTCTGAATTGCGCCAAGAAAGCTTGGGTTTTCGCAAAGCACAAAATCACCTGTGTTAATAAAAATTTTCGCTATTAGTTCGATGCCTTGTGATGAACCTGTTAGCGTAATTATGTTTTCTATTTTAGTGCTAATATTGCGTGATTTTAGCATTTTTATCAACGATTCTCGAAGCGATTTTAGACCGCCCGTTTCGCCATATTGTAAAATTTGGTCGCCATTTTTCAAGATTAATTTTTCGCAAATTTCCGCAATCTCTTCTTTTGGAAAAGTTTCTTTCGATGGGTTTCCGCCTGCCAGAGAGATTATATTTTCGTTTGATAGCAATTTAAATATTTCACGGATTGCGCTACCTTCAATTGGGGCAATATTGTTTGAAAAACATATTTCTTTCATAACTTCTCCTGTGTCACTATAACAAACCAGTATTAATTTTTTGTCGAGTCACTTAATTATAACTCAATTTTTGATTAAATGCTTTAAATTATTCAAAAAAATAAAATTATTATATTTTTCGCCAGCTGCCTTTAGCGATAAAATGCGTTTTTGGCGATTTTTCAAAATCTTTTGATACGCCGTTTATTATAAAAAAGTCTCCATTTATATTACTACTTTCTGCATATTTATGCAACTCTAGCGCTGCCTCTGGCGCAACCTCTGAACTAAAATTAATTTGCAATTGCTCAATTTCAAAATCTCTATATTTTTCAAAGTTAAATGTGTCAAGAATCCAATCAATATATTTTGCGTTATTCATATGTCCGTTTAAATCTACGTCGCTATATCGGCAAATTCTAGTTTCCGCAAGCGCTGTTTTTTCAAGCATTTGAGAGCTTATCGAAATCTTGCCAGGCTCTGATATATTGCACGCTCTCGCCGTTTTTGGCAGATTTATTTGCGCTTCTTGCGGATTTAACACTCGCCTAGATTCCAAATCAATTAGCATCCATATTGTGGACATTTCCGCGACTACTTCGCCGTTAACACAAAATTCAAAAAACCTCGGGCATAACGTTCGCTTTGGCACCCCTGCCCACGTTTTGCACTCAACGGTGTCCAGAATATTTGGGTATTTATGCACTACTAAATTTGCACGCACAATTCCCCAAAATTTATTGTTCTCTCTCATCCATATTCGATCGTTCCCCAACTTCGTCGCCGATTCCCCTGCAAGCTCTTGCGCAAACGAAAAAATACTCGATATTCGCCACTTGCCTAAAAAGTCTGTGTGCGTAGATTCCAATGTCAATTCGCGTGAATAGTTATTGCACATTGCTAGCTCCTGTTTTTTATTATTTTATGTGAATCAGCAGTTGAAAAGATAAAAATAACATCGCTCTGGCGGGCTAGCCCTCTCAGTCAGGCTATGCCTGCCAGCTCTCCCAGAGGGCGAGCTTTTTTATCGAATATTAAACAAAATGAGTTGCTTAATTTCAAAAACTTTTTTAAAAAAGACGTGCTTGTTTGCTAAAGCAATCGTACTCAGTAGGGGCGCGCATTGTGCGTCCGCTTTAGACAAGTGGATGATATTTAAAAAAATTCAACTACTGATTCGCATTATTTTATATATTATACCAAAAAACAGTGATTTTGTATTGTTTTGTAATTAATATTTTTATATAGCACAAAAACTTAGAGCAAGCGTGGCTAAAACAAAAGCAACACAGTTTTATTTGCGTTGCTTTTTATATTATATAAAAGTTATTTTTTTGCGATATTAAACAAAACAAAATACGCAATTAAATCAACGATAATACTTGAAAATATAAAATAAGTGACTGAAAAGCCTTCTAAAATTGAGTTATTAATAAAATATATTAAAAACACAAAGAATATTATTAGTGATATGCATGAAAAAATGTTTTTTACTTTTATAAATTTTTCTTTGTTTTTGCATATATGATAGTATCTACTTGTGTTTATTGGTATTTTAACGTTAGCTTGATTCCAGTTTTTAATAGTATATACCAGTCGGTAAAGTGTTAATATTATTATTGCGATTAAACCAACTTTCTCAATAATTAGCATTGTTTTGTCCATGTAATTCTCCTTATAGTTTTTACTATATTAGTTTTAACAAGTTTTGCACTGCTCCGTTTGCAGCCGCAAAGCCACTCGCCCAAGCCCATTGGAGGTTAAAACCTCCGCAATCGCCCGTTGCGTCGAGCACTTCTCCGCTGGCAAACAAATTTTTGCAAAACTTTGATTCAAGATTTTTTGAAAACTCTGAAACTCGCACTCCGCCAGCCGTTGTTTGCGCTTTTAAAAATGGCATGTTTTCATCAACTTCAAAACAAAAGTTTTTCAGTTTTTGCGCAATAGTTTTAATCTCTGAACTCGTTAATTCTTGAACAGATTTATTAGCAAAACTAATATTGCATGATTTGAATATCGCGAGGCTTACTCTTTTGTTTATTAGTCCAGTAAAAAAATGCTCGGCTGGTCTTTCGCCGATTAGTTTTAATCTAGCGTTTAAACTATTATAAAGCTGCTCTGAACTTAAATCACAAAACAAATCCAAGCTTATTTTAAAATCCAAATCTAAGTTATTTATTTTTGCTTCGGCGATAAAACTGCTTAATTTAAAAATCGGCGGTCCAGAGAGCCCAAACTCCGAAAACAATACTTCGCCAAAGACGCTTTTTGCTGAATTATTTTCTCCAACAATTAATTTTGCGTTTGCGTTGATTTTCATGCCTTTTAGCGAGTTGGCGACTGTGCCATGTGTTTTGACATGTACGATTGCGGGATATATTTTTGTTACGGTGTGACCAAAGGATTTTAGCAGAGAATAACCGCTTCCGTTTGAGCCCAGAGCGGGCGATGCTTGCCCTCCGCTGGCGATTATTATTGCGTCCGCTATAATATTTTTTTGATTAATATTATTAGAGCTTATTTTAAACTTATTATTTTTATCATTTATTATTCTGCTGACGTTAAAATCGCAAATCTCTTGCACGTTATATTTTTTTGCTTCAAATCTAAGGCAATCGAGCACGCTCGACGCTTGGTCTGATTCAGGATATACTTTAGATTCATCTTCGATTTTACAGGAAACGCCGATGCTTTCAAAAAATTCTATCGCTTTTTCTGGAGAATACAAATTCAAAACATTCTGAATTAAACTATTATTAGTAGAATAAAAGTTAATTAAATTTTTGCTAGTGTCTATATTTGTTAAATTACAACGACCGTTTCCCGTTGCCAGAAGCTTTTTGCCGACTTTGTCTAATCTATCCAATATAATTATATTAATTTTTGAATTATTATTTAATATTTTTCTGCCAGCGATGCAAGCCGCAAATAGTCCTGATGCTCCGCCGCCAATAATTACTAAATTTTTTGTGTTTGTGTTTTGCATATCTTAAATTTCTCACTAAATTTATTATTTTATTTATATATTTTATTATACTTGATTCTTGATTAAATCACAAAAATAAATAAATTTGAGTTTTAGCGCAAAATGCGTTAAAATAATAATATAAAAATTATAATTTAATTAAAACTAATATAAACTAAAGTTGAGGAATTTGTTTTGGCAAAAAAAATGACCGAAGGACCTTACAAAAGCATTATTAATGGGCTTACCGAGCACGGCGGCGCATTTCTTGTTGAATATTATTTCGATAATAAATTTAAGCCTGTTGAAAAAATCAACGCTTCTAATATTATCGTGCATGAATACGATTCCAAAAATCGCTCGCTTTATCGCGAATATAAATCCCTTTGCGTTGAGCTTATTAAAGATAGTCCAAAAATTGCCGATAACTCTCAAGAACTAAACGCTTCGCCAGATTTAGGCATTCTTCAGACAATTGCTATCAGCGAGACTACCGCTATTATTAAAACTGACGCTGTCGAATCTTCCCCTTCCGCTGATTCGATCCCGCAACCGCCTTTGCCTCGTAAGGCGCAAGTTACACCAAAAAAAGCACAAATGCCTGCTCAGCAAACAACCCCAAAAAAGCCCTATAACCCAAAACCCAAATACAAAAAGCGTCCGATAAAAACGCCTTCTCAAGCGCCCATAAAATAAACAACTAATTTTATACACAAAAAACACAAGCAAAATTATTCAGCTTGTGTTTTTGATATAATTAATTATTTGTTAGTTTTTTTTACTTTGGATTTATTGCTTTCATGATAAGCATTTGCTATGTTATTAAAACCAGTCACCGTAAGCACTCCGACCACAATATTATGCAAATCATAAAACATTATTTCTTGCACATTTTCGCGCTCAAGTTGGTGAACTATTTTTGTTGAAATGTACTCTAAATCGCCCTTTGTTAGTGGTTGGTTAATTTCGTCAGATACGTTTGCTATTGTTCGCTCGATTTTCTTTGGATCGAATTCTTGGCGGGATTCATCTCTTTTTATTACTTTCATAAATATAACCCCTTTATTTTAGTTAAGCTTTGCTTGGTAATTTTATATACTTAATTATAACATAATTTAACTCAAAAACACGCAAATTAGATGCGTGTTTTATTATAAATTAAGTTTGAGTATAAATTAAAATTGCATTTTGTTATTGACTTCTTCTAGCCATTTTATCGCAGTGTCTTCGCCTTGTTCGATTGCCATTTCAACGGCGAGTTTTGCGTTTTCAAGCAAAATCGTTGATTGCTTACGCAATTCAAAAGCTTCTTGTATTTTTTCGGATATTTGTTTTTGGATTTCTTGTGTTAGATTCGGAATTATTAAATTCAAGACATTCTCATCTCTAACTACTGGGTAAGAAGAACCCACATTATATTTCATTATATATTCTTTGTAAATATTTGAACGTAAAATTACTAACAAAGTTTCTTTTAAATAAGTCGATTTTTCATGTAATACTGTAAATGCTCCACTAACTACAATATTTTCATTAAAATTACAAATTGCAACTGCCCCACGATACGGACGAACTGTTGAATATATTAAATCACCTTTGTTTAAATTAATTTTAGCATTAGCTGGCAATTCATCTTTACTAACTTTGCTATATATCGCTGTTCCGCTTGAAATATCTACATCACCAATTTCAATATAATTGTGTTCCTCCATTTCGGATTTGTATATTTCTTTATTTTGGCTAAACATATCGGATACTAAGGAAAAACCATGCTTATAGTTGCATATAGTTTGCAAAATCTCCTCATACTTAGGTTGATAATATTCCGCATCCAGCCGCCCGCTTGTTCCAAAGGATTCTGCGAAACTTTTAATTGACACCGTTTTGTTCGTTGGGGCATAGTTTAGCAAGCCAAGCTCAGAAAGCAAGAGGTCTTGGGCTTCGGTGTAGAGGGCTTTGGAGGTTTCAATTCTTTTCATAGCTTCAAGATATACTTTTTCAACAATTTCAGACAATTCATCTGAAAAGATTGGAAAGATCAATGCGCTGATCAATGACATATTTATATTAGGCTGCCCTGTAATTGTTTTAAACCTATTTATTTGATTTTGCCCATAACGTGTATTGAGGAAAGTCGAAAGCAAGTAAGGGTTATATTGTTTTTTTAGCGTTATTTTAGCAATAGCTTGATTCGAACTAGAAACAAAATTTTTATCATAGACAGACACTCTACCTAAATACTCGCCAGCCATCGTAACTAATATTTGCCTATTTTGACAATGTGACTTCTTAAGCATTTCATGACTTGCTTCATCCACATACCTTATATTTTCCCAATCAATATAATTGTGTCGAACATTTTGTGTCATCAAAAAAGGAATACCATTTTCTACGAAATTAATATCATTACATAATGAATAAGCACCAAAATTTTGTATTGATTTCATTGCAATACTGATTTTTATCGTGTTTGTGCCTAGTAATATTTTTTCGGAATTAATATAATCTTTTTTAAATGTATTTGCATCAATACGAAAATCAATAATATTTTTGCACTCATGCAACCTTATTTCCACTGCTTCCAGCCTGTCCATCAATCCCTTATACTTCTCCTCGTTAAAGGGTGATTGTGACAGGCTAGTTAAAAAAAACTTAGATTTTCCTTTTTTGCAAACTCACAAAACGCCTCCGCAATTCCGTCCTGCGTCAAACCGTCGTGGTTATAGAGATCGTGTTTAACGATTAAATGCCCGTGAGTATCTAGCAAGTTATCTCCTGTTTTTGCGTCTTTAACATAAATTTTATCGCCAGAATTATCTTTTCCACTTTCTTGCATGGTAGCAAAGAAGATGTTATAGTCGTCCACCCTTGGGCAAAGCGCATCGTCCCATTTTTGCACGAAAAGAACACTTGTTTTTGTGCCTGTGTGTGGCTTAAAAGTGTTACCGTGAAGCCCCACAACCGCAAGTATACGCCCACGTTCGGCAATGAAATCGCGAATTTGCTTATCGCTAGAGTTGTTGAAACGCCCTTGAGGCAAAACAATTGCCATTCTTCCGCCGTCTTTTAGGAAGTTTAAGTTGCGTTCAATAAACATAATATCTCGCCCAAGTTTTGTCTGCCACTTGCCTTTTGCGTTTTTTCCCAATTCGTATTGAGCAATAATTTGATTTTCTTTTATATCTCCAGCAAACGGCGGGTTTGCCATAAGCACATCGAAATTAAACTCTTTATAACTTTTGGACTTTTTATCTCTTATTAATTTTAATTTTTTAAAGCCGTTGTTATATGTATCGTTCCATTTTTCTTGCTTTGAGGTTTCATCCCAACGTGAATAATCTAGCGTGTTTAAATGCAAAACATTTGTTTGACCATCGCCCGCAATAAGATTAAGCGTTCTTGCGACTCGAACGGCTTTTTCGTCAAAATCGATTGCAAAAACTTTATTTTGAACATAATTTATTTCGTCATTACTTCGTTCTTCCGCTGTAAAATTATCACCTTTTTGAAGCCCTTTTCTCTCTCGAATAATATCCCAAACATGAAAAATCGTATGCACCGTAAACCCCGCCGAACCAGCCGCCGTATCGATTACAAACTCTTTTTCTTTTGGGTTCATCATTTTAACGCACATATCAATAACATATCTTGGAGTAAAGTATTGACCTTTCTCTCCTTTGCTAGATTTGCTCATAAGGTATTCAAACGCATCGTCTACCACATCTAAATTAGAATTAAAAAGTTTAACATTTTGCAGGGAAGCGACGCAAACAGAAAGATGAGAAGGCGTCAACATTATTTTTGAGTCTTCATCAAAAACACCTTCCCATTTATTTTTAGAATCTTCAAATAATTCTGATATTTTTTCTTTTAATTCAAAGTCAGTATTTCCATTATTTCTAAATTGCAAATATGCATTTTCGTCTCTTGCACAAGTTAATTCATCATATAGTTTTGCAAATATTAATTTAAACACTTCTTCAAAAACATCCACTCCGGCGTTTGCCAAAACTTCGTTTTCTATTTCCAGTATTAAATCTTTTAAAGATTTTTTCTCATTTTGTAGTTTATCAACTTTTTTTAAATCAGAGTAAGTAAATCTTTCGTTAACAATATCTTCTAATTTTTGGTTAGCCATTGGAATATCTGTTATATCTTCAAAATAGTTTGGCTCTTTGCGATTATAGTACGAAATTTGATTACCGTTCGTCCAAACTCCAATGGGGGAACCAGTTGCGTTACAATAAGATTTAAGTTGTTCTTTTCCGTCGGTTAATTTTGGTTTTTTAAGTTCTACTATTATATATGGAACAGTAGGACGGTCTTTATCCCAAATAATAATATCTGCGCGCTTAACTTCACGACCAAAATGAATAGGTGGCTCAAGAGTTATTCTATTGGCTGGATATTTATATTTATTTAATAACTTATCAAGAAAAAGTTGTCGAACTGCTTCTTCGGGGTTTAGCCGTATTTCTTTTTTTCGGATCAAACAAATAGTATAAGCTAGGCTATTTGCTTTGACTTCTTTTATCGTTATTCTATCTTCAAGCCTTTGCCTTTCTTCTTCTGTAAATTGCGTATCGTCATAATTTGAATCTTTAAGTATATTATTTAATAATACTTGCATATTTGTCTCCTGTTTTTTATATATTATAACATAAAACACTAACAAATACTTTTTTAATACACAAAAACACGCAAATTAGATGCGTGTTTTTGATTTAATAATTTATATTAATATTTTATTAGGTTTATAATTATTATTTATTGCCAAAATAACGATCGTGAAGCCCTTTAAAGCCTCTACCATGTCTAGCTTCGTCTTTTGCCATTTCGTGCACTGTATCGTGGATTGCGTCGTAACCTAGTTGTTTTGCTTTAGTCGCGATTGCTTTTTTGCCAGCGTTTGCGCCTGCTTCAGCTTCGTAACGCATTTTGACATTAGTTTCAGTTGAAGTTGTCAAAACTTCGCCCATAAGCTCTGCAAATTTGGCAGCGTGTTCTGCTTCTTCGAGTGCATAACGCAAGAAAGCTTCACCGATTTCAGGATAGCCTTCACGGTGTGCTTGGCGAGACATTGCAATATACATTCCGACTTCTTTACATTCGCCTTCAAAGTTTTCTTTTAGTCCTTGCCAAACTTCTGCGTCGCAACCTTTTGCTACTCCGACGATATGTTCGTCAACGAATTCTACGGCTTCGCCAGTCATTTCGTTGAATTTCGCTGCCCCAGCGCTACAAACTGGACATTTTTCTGGTGCATGGTCGCCTTCGTGGATATAGCCGCAAACTGTGCAAATAAATTTCTTTTTCATGATTTTTTCTCCATAATTTTTTATTTTATTTTTTTATAATTATATTTAGCTTATAAACTAAATTTAAATTTATTATTTTAATTTTTACAAGCTTTGCATTCACCATAATAAGTGGTTGAGCAATACAAAATATTTGTGCTGAGTAAATTATTTATGTTTTCTAAATTATCTAAATTTTGATTTATATTATTTTGCTCTGGTATATCTAAAATATTTCCGCAGTTTAGGCAACAAAAATGATCGTGCGCCGAAACATCGCCGTCGTATCTATCTCGTCCGTTTAAACTAGAAATTTTTCTAACTTTGTTTTCTTCAACAAGCTGACCAAGATTGCGATAAACCGTTGCTAAGCTTAATTTTGGAAATTCGCTCTTCATTGAAAAATAAATCATTTCGGCGGTCGGGTGGTCTTTTCGTGAATATATATTTTCGGTTAGTTTTTGACCTTGTTTTGAATAGTTTTGGCGCATAGTTTTCTCCTACTAACTACCAGTAAAACAATAATAATAATCATTATTGTTTTACTAGATTTATAATAACTTTTTTTAAAATTCTTGTCAAGCTTTTTTTTGCTAATTATTGTACAATGTATATATTGATGTTTTTTTAATTAAAATATAAATTATTTGGAGGAAAAAAGTCATGTATTTGAGTTCATTACAAAACGGAAGCGATATTCGCGGCGTAGCCATGAAAGGTATCGCTGGGCAAGAAATTAATCTAACACAAGAAGCTTGCTATTATATTGGATTAGGTTTCGCCGCTTGGCTCGCTGAGTATAAAAATTGTGCCACAAAAAACTTGCGTGTAAGCATTGGGCGAGATTCAAGATTAACAGGCGAAAATATTTATCAGAGCGTTGCCTCTGCTTTAAACTCGCAAAATATTAGCGTCGCAAATTTTGGTCTTGCTTCCACTCCTGCAATGTTTATGTCTACTGTCACAAAAGATTTTGAGTTCGACGGAGCAATAATGATCACCGCGAGTCACCTGCCTTTTAATCGCAATGGATTAAAGTTTTTTACTAATAACGGCGGGCTCGATAAAGCAAATATCTCTTTGATTTTAAAATATGCTCAAGAATTTCAAGAATCTCAAAAATATTTTGATTTAGAAAACAATATAAATATTAATAAAAACAATCAAAATATAGATTTCATGAGTGTATATTCTGATATATTAGTAGAAAAAATTAAAACTAGCGTTAATTCAGAAAACTATAACTCTCCATTGAGTGGTTTCAAAATCATAGTGGACGCTGGAAACGGCGGCGGTGGGTTCTACGTTGAAAAAGTTCTTCAAAAACTCGGCGCAGATACGACTGGAAGTCAATTTTTAGAACCCGATGGCACTTTTCCAAACCATGCTCCGAATCCCGAAGATTCAGTTGCGATGGCTTCTATTCAAAAAGCTGTTCTTGATAGCAAAGCCGATTTTGGAATTATCTTTGACACTGACGTTGATCGCGCTGGAGCAGTTGACAGATTCGGAAACGAGATTAATAAAAACAAGCTTATTGCGCTGATTTCAGCGATTTCGTTGCAAGAACACCCTAGAACTACTATAGTTACTGACTCGATTACATCTGACGGATTAGGTAAATTTATCGCAAATCTCGGCGGAGTGCATCATAGATTTCAACGAGGTTACAAAAACGTTATCAACGAGGCAATTCGACTAAATTCTATCGGGCAAGATTGCCAAGTTGCTATTGAAACCTCTGGGCACGGCGCACTCAAAGAAAACTACTTTCTCGACGACGGCGCTTATTTAATTACAAAAATTTTAATAAAAATTGCTCAACTTAAACTCCAAAATCAAGAAATCACAGAATTAATTTCAACTCTTGAAGAACCAGTCGAAAAAATTGAGTGTAGATTAAATATTAATAATCCTGATTTTTTGAATTATGGAAAAAATATTTTAGAAGAATTAAAATTATTTGCGCAAAAAAATAATTGGACGCTAGTAACCCCTAACTTCGAAGGCGTGCGCATTAGCTTTAACCAAGACTCTAGTAATAATAATATTTCTGGTTGGTTTTTACTAAGGCTATCTTTACATGATCCATTAATGCCACTAAACATCGAAAGTAATTCTGTGGGCGGGTGTAAAAATATTGGGGTCAAATTATTAGACTTCTTGAACACTTTTGATAAGCTCGATCTTTCAAGCATTAATAATTATATTGCTAAAAACTAATTATAATAATTCAAATAATATTTTGGAGCAAAATTATGAATATTACCGATATTTTCGGCACTATTACTTTAAACAATAATACAAAAATGCCCTATTTTGGCATCGGAACATACAAACTTAACGATCAAGATTGCATCGACTTTATTAAATTAGCGCTTGATTTTGGTCTCCGTCACATTGACACTGCTTCTTTTTACGAAAACGAAGTTGCTATCGGCGAGGCTATTCGAGAATCTGGAATCGATCGATCAGAAATTTTTATTACTACCAAAATTTGGAACGACGATCAAGGTTACGAGAGCGCTCTCGCTGCTTTCGAACGCTCTCGCAAAAAATTAGGCGTTGATTACATTGATCTTTATTTGATTCATTGGCCTAACGAAAAAAGCCCAGAAACTTGGCGCGCGCTTTGCGAGCTTTATTCGCAAAAAAAGATTCGAGCCATCGGCGTAAGCAACTTTGAAGCAAAAGATTTAAAAATTCTTGCGAAAAATTCCGATATTGTTCCAGCGGTAAACCAAATTGAATTTAATCCCACTCTTCAAAGGCAAACTACTATCGATTATTGCAAAAAAAATAATATTGCACTAATTGCTTGGTCGCCACTTATGCGTGGACAAGTTTCGAGTTTTCCCGAAATTATATCTATTGCCAAAAAGCACAATAAGTCTTGCGCGCAAATTATCTTGCGTTGGAATTTACAAAAAAACTTTGCCACAATTCCTAAATGCTCAAGCCTTGCACGAATTCAAGAAAACACTGACTTGTTCGACTTTAATCTTGACGAAATCGATATTAAACGTATCGATTCACTGAAATCTCAAAAGCAAATTAAGCTTGAAGACTAAACTTAATATTTAATACAAAAAAACGCCAAATAAATTGGCGTTTTTTGCGTTTGCGCATATATTAAAATATATATTATCTAGGAGTTTAAAATGCCAAACACAAATAAATTTTCAAAATACAATAGACTTGACGCTGTAAATTATGCTCGAAAATGGTCACTCTTTCGCAATCCAAAATACTATAACTTCGAAAATCTTGGCGGCGATTGCACTAATTTCGTTTCGCAATGCATTTTTGCTGGTGCTAAAAAAGATAATACCAACCCTATTTCTGGTTGGTATTATCTTAATCCAAATTCAAGAGCACCCTCTTGGACATCTTGCCATTATTTATATGAATTTTTGGTTAACAATAAAATTTCTGGCCCTTTTGCTCAAGAGCTAGGACTCGAAAACGCCGAAATTGGCGATGTGATTCAACTTAGTTTTGATAATATTAATTTTACTCACTCGCTAATTATTGTGGGCATTACTAATAATATTTCAGAACCTAATAGTGCTAATTCTAATAATTTAACGCAAAATATTTTAATCTCTTCGCACTCAAGCGACTCTGATTTTAGGATGCTTAGTTCTTATAATTACCAGAAACTTAGGCTTTTGCATATCGTTGGGGTGCTTTAAAATTATTTTAGATTACAAAATTTGCTTTTTTTGTTTGCTAAATATGCCAAAAACGGCGTTAAAATTGCGATTACCATTCCCGTTGCGAAGCCATTATTATAGAGATTCATCCAACCATGGAGAATTCCAGTATTTACTACTAAGATAGAATGTAACGCCCCCGCGATTAGACCGGCAGTAATACCATAAACCGCTGTTACTGGTGATATTCCTGTGCTAAAGAGCGCGGCGATTAGCATTGATCTTGAGCGCATGAACTCACGGCCACTTTCAACAAACAAATCGCCTTGGGTCAAACCTGTTATTCCGCCCGTTAAAAAGCTTGTTAAGCCCACTCCAACCATTATTGGCAAAGTAGTGTAGAGCGTCATTGAAAGCGTTGCAAAGCCTGCGATTGTCCAAATTCCACTGAAAACTGGACCGTTTAGCTGACCTCCAACAATCAAAATATAGCTCAAGCCAGCCGTTCCAAGCAAGCCCATATTCATTAAGGCGATGCCAAAACCATCGTCTTGCGTTAAATCTCCGAACTTTTTTCGGTTCTTCAACAAGCATTTTATGCCAGAAAAACCACGATTTAAAATTACGCCTGCTAAAAATAAATATATAAATATTGCGAGTAATATTAGAGTGAACTCAAGGTTTTTTCCAGATGTATAATAATGCGAGTCGCCAGGCATTTTATCATGCCCTAGCCCGAACGCTTTAAATATTGAATTGAAAATAATTCCAACTACTCCCGTTGCTACGCCGACGTTAAAAAGCGTAAATCCTTTATGGATACTGACCACGTGAAAAGCGGCGTTTGCGACCGCTATCCCTGCGATAAAAGCAATTACGATCCCTAGCACAATTGCAAGAGCCGAACCAGCTACGAGCGCAGGTGTTCCAAACGCTATCGTGCTTCCGATTGGCGCAAGAGCAGTGGCAAACCATGCCAAATGCATCATTGAAGTCATAGATTTTTTTTGGATTTTTGCGCTAACTAGTACGCCTGCCACAATTGGCCAAACGTTTAATATATTTTTACCATAAAATGCAAACCCTACCACTATCATTGCGGCCGCAATTTGCGCCCCTGCTAGTTTTGTTTTGGTTAAGTTATAAGATATTAACACACAAAACAATAACACTCCTGCGTTGAAAAAAGCCGACCCAATCGAACCAACTATCATATAATCTGTGTCCAATATCGAGGGCGCTTTTAATATGCCTAGCATTTCGTTGAAAATTTTGTTTATACTCGGTGAATAAGCAAATCCGATAATAACCAGCGCGGAGGCGAGAATATAAAAAACTAAAAATCTCTTTTTTTGCGATACTTCTTTATTTATTGAGTCGATATTAGTCATGGCTTAATTTCCTGCTTGCTTTATATTTTATTTTTTTATTATAATTATTTCAACTAATCAAAATCATACCATTGCACTTCGCCTGTATTAATGTGAAACTTTGCAGGAACTACCATTACACCAAATTTTTTAACAAGCTCGCTTTGACGAACAATTTCCGTCATTGCAAAAACATTTTCCAGCGTGGTCGCTTCAATTATATGCTCTTCCAAAACGATTTGCGCTGCTTTGCAATGTGCTTCAACATGCTTTTTTATTTTTTGGTAAGATGGTTCAATCATATCAGTAATTAATTTAATATTAGTGGAAAACTCCTCACCGTGCAAGCACGCAGCCGTAACCGCCCCACAATGATCGTGCCCCATAATAACAACCAACGGCGTTTTAAGATGCTCAACGGCGTATTCAATACTACCCAAACCAACGCTATCAATTACATTCCCAGCCACTCGAATTACAAAAAGATCACCAAGCATTTGGTCAAACAAAACTTCTGGTCCAACGCGCGAATCTGAACAGCCTACGATTACTGCGAAAGGCGTTTGACCATGGTCTAGTATTGCAAGTTCGTCTTTGTATGCTTCTTTTGGCATTAGATTGCCTTCAACAAAGCGTTTGTTTCCGTATTTTAGCATTTGTAACGCTACTTCTGGGTCATCGATTTTTTCGTCTACTTCGTGCACTCTTGCGTTTTTTTGGTCTTCATCATGAAATCTCATTTTTTTTCCTCTATATAGTTATTTTTATTTTATTTTTTATAATTTAATATATAATTTTGTTCAGACTTGTATTCTATCATAAAGCACTATAGTTAATCAACGGCATTATTTTTGTATTAATTTAAAAAGCCTCACTATTTTTTATAATATTTTATAATACATAGTAGGCTTTTATGGTTTTATATTTATTTAATTTAATTTATTTAATTTTGTTTAGCTCTATTGCGATTTCTGCCGCAACTTTTGAGTTATTAAAAACAAGCGCTTTATTCGCTTCTACGCTTTTTCCAGCTGTAATGCCTACTAGCTTTCCGAGCAAGAAAGGCGTTGTTTTTTTGCCTGTGATGTTTTGTTCTTTCGCTTCAGCGATTGCTTTATTAATAGAAGCGTTGATAAAATCAGAGTCGAGCGCGCTTTCTTCTGGAATTGGATTGGCGATTAGCAATCCGCCGACCAAGCCCAAGTCATTTTTTGTTTTAATAATTTCGGCTGCTTCTTTTGCGCTATTGATTTTATAGTCGACTTTATACCCACTATTTCGAGTATAAAAACTTGGAAAATCTTCTGTTTTATAGCCTAAAACGCTTACTCCAGCGGTTTCGAGATATTCAAGAGTTAAACCAATGTCAAGAATCGACTTTGCTCCAGCGCAAACCACGGCGACGTTGGTTTGCGAAAATTCTTCAAGATCTGCCGAAATGTCAAATGTTTCTTGTGCCCCTCTATGCACTCCGCCAATTCCGCCCGTTGCAAAGACTCTAATCCCTGCCATTTGTGCGAAAATCATAGTCGTTGCTACCGTCGCCGCTCCGTCATTTTTGCGCGCGATTATTGCAGAAATATCTCTACGTGAGCATTTTGGTATATTTTTTGTTACGGCAAGATAATTAATTTCTTCTTCTGATAAGCCGATTTTAATAACGCCGCCTATAATTGCGATTGTGGCCGGAGTTGCTCCTGTTTCACGGATTATTTTCTCGCATGTTAGGGCGCATTCTAGGTTTTGTGGATAGTCAAATCCGTGGGATATTATTGTTGATTCAAGGGCTACGATAGGTGTTTTATTTTCCAGCGCTGTTTTTACTTCTTGGGAATATTCGATGTATTTTGCAAAATTAGTTGACATAGTTTTTCTCCTAAAATATTAATTATTTATATTTTTTTGCACTCGCTCTAAACTTAACATTGGTTCTACTGTCGATGGGCTTTGCAAGGTTATTTTTGAAACTTCTGAGGCAAATTCCAATGTATCTTTTACAAATTTATTGTTTAAGTCGCAATGTATTATTCCTGCCATGAATGCATCGCCTGCGCCAGTTGCATTAGTGATTTTGATTGGGTTGGTTTTATGCAATATTTCTTGATTTTTATCCATATAAAAAACGCCGTCTTTTCCGAGTGTTATAAAAACTCTCGAGATATTTTGATCTAATAAATTTTGCGCTGCTTTTTTCAAATCTATGGAATAGTTGTTGATTTCTACTCCTGATAAAAATTCAGCTTCAAGTTTGTTTACTTTAATTGTGTTTAAACCCGAGAGCTTATTTTTTACGCTTTTTGCTTTGCCAATTGATACTGGATCTAAATATATTTTTTTGTTTTTTAAATTATTCAACAAATATTCTAGTACTTGCGAATCTACTCCTGCGTCGATTACTATTAAGCTTGCACGCTTTAATAGTTCTAAATTTTTGCGAATAACTTGCACCGTTATTTCTTGCAAAATACTTAAATCCGAAAGCGCTACGGACATTTCACCGTCGCTATTACTAATTGCCACGTAGGTTGAACTCGATTTCCCAGGGAATATTAAGGCATGTGAAAGGTCAATTCCAGATTTTTCACAATCGCTAATTATTCCTTTGCCAAACGCATCGTCGCCAAAAGCTGTTATTAGTTTTACGTCGACTTCGAGCTTCGCTAGATTTTCAGCAATATTTCGCCCAACTCCGCCGGAACATATTTTTATTAAACCTGGATTTGAATCTTCAGGAATAATTTTTTCGGTTGAAATCCCCAAAACATCAGCATTTGCCGCGCCAATTACAACCACAAATGGCTTTTCGCGCAAAATATAACCTCGACCATTAATAAAACCTTTTTTGGTTAAATTCGAAATATGCACACTCGCAGATGAGCGGGTTATATTTAAATTTCTTGCAAGCTCTTCTTGAGATATTTGTGGGTTCTTTTTAATATGCTCAAAGATTTCTTTTTCTTTATTTGTCATATATTTCACCACGCTTTTTTTGATTTAAGCATAAGCAAGTTTTGTTTGTTAATGCTTATTTTATTATAGCTCATTTTTTCACTAAAGTAAATATGTTTTTTGATAAAATTTTGTAATATTTTTATTTGTGTTATAATTTAGTGTATCCAAAAATAAATTTAATATTTTTAGATTTTATTGTATTTTAAAACCAACTCTTTGGAGGAAATTATACATATGACAATTAGTCAATTGCTCGAAGCGGTGGCGATTAGTTTGCAAAACAAGCAAGAAAGCGCAGCAAAAAATATTTTTGATTTTTATACCCAATTGTTAGATTCAACTATTTTTGTTATTGCCGAACATCCAAACACAAGCTTCGACCAAGAATCTTTTACTTTGCGCCCGTCCGATATTCACACTATTGAATTTTTAGATAAAAACAACAAGAAAATAAAAGTAACTCCGTTTTTCACTTCTCTGGATATGATTAAAAATTATTCCTCAAAATCAATAAATTATTACACTGGTAAGTGCCTAGATTTATTCAAGATTATTAAAAAAACAAGCCTTCTGCTTAATCCTTTCGATTGTTTTTCCAAAACATTTGCGCAAGAAGAAATTAGAGCTGTCTTGAATCTTGACTTTTCTAAATTCAGCTTGCAAGATGTTTTTGTGTTTAATAACTATGAATTTTCAAGCTATGAAACGCCGCCCGTTAAGGCATACCAAGCGTTAGCTAGTTTCTTTTCGACAAATTATTACATTGAAAAAGCCTATCTTGTTCAACAAATTGATTCTCAAAGATACAAAAAATTTATTAATTCTTCGAATTCTCCCATTGATTATCTTCTAGTTTTTTTTGAAGACAATCAAGAATTATATTTCACTGAAGATGATTTATTACGAGATTTGGATCTTTATACTGAAAGTAATTTTTATGAGCTGGAAAATTTGCATATTAAAATCATTCAGGTTTATAATCAAGATTCAGATTTAGACTTATTGTTTTATGTTCACAATAACTTTGTGCCATTTTATGTTCGGGATATTGGCGAATTGCAATAACTTATTTTTATATTACAAAAAACCAGCAAATTAATCTGCTGGTTTTTAATTTTTATATTATTTATGTGAATCAGTAGTTAAATTTTTTATAACTTCTCTAATCTCGTCAGTCTTTTGGTTAAAGCGGACGCGCAATGCGCGCCCCTACTTGGTTCGATTTCTTTGGCAAAATTACAAAACTTGCTCTGCGTCGTACCAAAGAGCTCTCCCTCTGGGAGAGCTGGCAGCCCTAAGAGGCGTTGCCTCGTGGGCTGACTGAGAGGGTCGGACAAAAAATTCAACTGCTGATTCACATTTATATTAGTTATTTATTTTGTAAATACTGCGAAAACTCCTGAATCTACGTCTTCAATTTTAACGAATAAATCATCTCCGCTTTGAACGACTGACCAATCTGTTGATTTAATTATCGCAAATTTCTTTGTTGATTTATTATATTTTCTTACTACTATATTTTTTGCTACTGCGCTTTGTGGAATTTTAAATCTAAGAATTACATCACTTACATCGCCAGTTGATTTTTCAAGCGATACGTCCCATGGTCCTGCTAATCTTGATTTTGCTTGAGTGTTAATATACGCTTTGTATGCGCTTCCAGAAGTCAATTTTTCAACGTCGATTCTAAAATCTCCACTCTTAAAGTTAGCTCTTGGCACGTCTAGCACTACGTTGCCTAGTTTTACTCTCGCGACTTTTTGCGTTATTTCGTCGCCGTTAAGCTTTATCGTTATGTTTTTGGTAGAAGCGTTTGTTGAAGGTGTAATAACAAGCATGTTTCCAGAAATCCCAGTAGATACACCGATGTTTTTATTATTTACTAGTACAGATACAGAATTACTTGAGTTATTATTATAATTATTAGAAGATTGTGAAGTGGTTGTAATTTTTTTACCAGAAGATGAGCCTATTATGTTTTGGTTGTTATTAGGATATACATAAACTATTTTTGGGGTTGGAGTCGGGGTTTGCGTGCGCGATGGGTAATAAGTCGGATAGCTTGGGTAACTTGGATAATATGGTCGGTAAGTAGTCGAAGGAGTGTAATTTATTGTTTGCGATTCGAATTGAGCCGTTAATTTTGTGTTATTGCTCGGCACTGTGAAAGTTGTATTTGCGCTACTATAATTGGCAAAAACTCCGCCGTTGCTACTGCTCCACGATATGAATCTATAACCAGTTTTTGGAGTCGCGCTAATTGTTATTGTCTCGCCAGTGGCTGGGTTATTGTTTGAAAGTGAAACTGTTCCGTAATATGAATTGCTTGCAATCGCTGTTACTATTTGCGTTTGTACTGGAACATAAATCGCAAAATTCGCCGTTATAACAACGTTTGAATTTGGCATTGTGAAACTTGTCATTGTATTTGTTCTATCTGCAAATTGAACAGTCGAGACATCTGAAGTCCAACCAGTAAACTTGTAGCCTGCTTTTGGAGTAGCAGAAATATTAACGGTACTAGTTTCGTAAGCATTTGAAGCATTAGTGCTAGTTATTGTCCCCATTGTTAGGTTCGAAGAGACTACGCTTAAACTTCTCAAAAGAAGTTGTCTAAAATTTGCAGTTATAACAGTACTTGCTTGAGTATCATCAAGTACTTGTACTGCTGAACTTGGGTTTGATGGGGTTACAATGTTTACTGCTAAAGCATTACTATTCGTCCAATTTACAAATTCATATCCCGGAACTATAGTAGTTGAAATATTAAAGTTAGCGTGAGTAGCAAGACCGCTTATTGGTGCAGGTCTGTCAACAGTTCCTGTCAAAGGGTCCTGAGCAAACGAAACTGTTAGCGCCGAGGCGCAAAAACTAATCGTTAATAATAGTGCGATCATCATCGCGGTGATGCTTTGTTTTTTGAGTTTGGTTTTTATTTTGGTATTCATAGTATAATTCTCCTTATTTTTTTGTTATATTTTGATTTATTAACTTATATTTATATTCTAACATATTTTAAATAAAATCGCCAATTATTTACAATTATTTTAAATGAAATAAAAAAATAT
The DNA here is from genome assembly GCA_022606495.2 of Halesus radiatus. Classification (NCBI taxonomy): domain Eukaryota; kingdom Metazoa; phylum Arthropoda; class Insecta; order Trichoptera; family Limnephilidae; genus Halesus; species Halesus radiatus. The sequence goes on from JAHDVE020006568.1 coordinate 47,143, forward strand.
AACAAAAAAAGAGATCTATTAGCCTAATTACTTATTTATAAATTAATCATAAATAATTAGCCAATAAAATCTCTTTTGGTTAAAACGCAAAATAAACTGAGTTTTAAACTAGTTCTAAAATAACCATTTCAGCTGCGTCGCCACGTCTTGGTCCCATTTTGATGATGCGAGTATAACCGCCGTTACGGCTATCATACTTTGGCGCAACTTCTTTAAATAGGCGTTCAACAACTGGATGTTTTGTTTTGGAAACTCGTTCTTTGTAATCTGAGTTTGTTTCGCCTTTGTTTTGTGGTTCAGTTACTTCGTATAAGAAGCTCATTGCTTTTCTTCGAGCTTGAAGTTTGGCAGGCGCATCGTTAATAAAAGTCTTTTGAACTTTATTATTGTTATCGTCTTTAACTGTTTTTACCACTTCAACAGTGTCTTTATGTGTTTTAGCAGCCACTGTGATCATTTTTTCTGCAATTGAACGCACTTCAAGCGCACGAGCATTAGTTGTTACGATTTTGCCGTTCCAAATTAATGCGGTGGTCAAGTTGCGCAATATTGCTTTACGTTGATCGGTTGCTCTATTCAGCTTGCGATTTGGCATTTAGATTTTCCTCCTTGGGATTTATTATTAATTTTAATAAAATAAAAATTTATTAAAACTATTCGTCGCTGCGACGCAAGGATAAACCAAGCGCGGCAAGCTTTTGTGCAACTTCTTCAAGAGATTTTCTTCCAAGATTTCGCACTTTCATCATGTCTTCTTCGCTTTTTTGAACAAGCTCATCAACAGACTTTATATTTGCACGTTTCAAGCAGTTGAAAGATCGAACTGATAAATCAAGTTCTTCGATAGACATTTCAAGAATTTTTTCTTTTCTGTCTTCTTCTTTTTCAACCATAATTTCAACGGTGCTAACGTGATCTGTTAAGTTTACAAAAAGATTCAAATGATCCGTAAGAATTTTTGCAGACAGGCTGCAAGCTTCATCGGGTCTAATGCTTCCCTTCGTCCAAACTTCGAGGGTCAATTTGTCAAAATCTGTGATTTGACCTACGCGAGTGTTTTCCACAAAAAAGTTAACTTTTTCCACAGGCGTAAAAATTGAATCAACTGGGATTGTTCCGATTGGCAAACCTGGCTTTTTGTTTTTTGCCGAAAGAGAATAACCGCGACCTTTTTCGATCGTAATCTCCATGTTTAAGTTTGCGTCCTCGTTAAGCGTTGCAATGTGCAACAATGGGTTCATTATTTCAACGTCTGAGTCGATAATAATATCGCCCGCTGTAATGTCTGACTTTCCGCTTGCGGATATTGTCAATATTTTTGGCATATCTGAATATAGTTTCGCAGACAAATTTTTGAGGTTAAGAATAATCTCGGTAACATCTTCTTTTACCCCTGGTATTGTCGCAAATTCGTGCAATACGCCGTCTATTTTTATCGACGTTACCGCTACTCCAGGCAGTGAGGAGAGCAGCACACGGCGAAGGGAATTCCCGATCGTCGTACCAAAACCGCGCTCCAAAGGTTCGATAATAAATTTACCGTATCTATCATCTGACGCTACGCATTCGATTTTGGGTCTCTCAATTTCAATCATGCATGTAACCCTCCCTTAGGTTGTTTTGTTGAGGGTGGCCGGTTTAACTTAACTTGTTAGGTTATTTTGAATATAACTCAACAATTAGATGCTCACTGATGTTTAGATCAATATCTTCTCGTTGAGGCAAAGCCAAAACTTTTCCTGTTAAGTTTGGGGCATCTAGCTCAAGCCATTTTGGAATTACTTTGCCTGAACCTTCTGTGAGTGATTTAAAAATTTCAACTTTTCTGCTACGTTCTTTTATAGTGATAACGTCGCCGACAGAAACTTTGAACGAAGCGATGTCAACTTTTTTCCCGTTGATCTGCAAATGTCCGTGGTTAACCATTTGGCGCGCTTGCGCACGTGATTCACCAAAGCCAAGACGGAAAGCAACGTTGTCCAAACGAAGTTCTAACATGCTAAGCATATTTTCGCCAGTTACGCCTTTTTCACGAACAGCTTTTTCGTAGTATTTGTGGAACTGGGATTCTAGCACGCCGTATGCACGACGAGTTTTTTGTTTTTCACGAAGCTGAATTCCGTATTCAGATTGCTTTTTAGCACGGGCTTTTCCGTGTTGACCTGGTGGTGTTGGTCGTTTTGCAAACGCACATTTATCACCGTAGCAACGGTCGCCTTTTAGAAAAAGCTTTTCGCCTTCTCTCCGGCATTGTCTGCAAACGGGGCCTGTATATCTTGCCATTAGCGAAAATCCTCCCTTATACTCTTCTACGTTTAGGTGGTCGGCACCCATTATGTGGGATTGGAGTAACATCACGAATTAGTGTTACTTCAAGACCAGCAGCTTGAAGCGCGCGAATTGCGGCTTCTCTGCCTGAACCTGGGCCCTTAACATAAACTTCAACGCTACGCAAACCATGTTCCATCGCTGCTTTCGTTGCGGTTTCGGCTGCAACTTGAGCGGCGTAAGGAGTGCTTTTGCGTGATCCACGAAAACCGAGTCCTCCAGCAGATGCCCAACTTAGAGCATTGCCTTGAACGTCAGTAATAGTAACCATAGTATTGTTGAAAGAAGAGCGAATATGAGCGGCTCCACGCTCAATATTTTTCTTTTCACGACGCTTACGCGTAGCTCTTTTGAGCTTTGGGCTAGCCTTAGCCATCTCTTGTTCCCCCTTTTTATTTTTTAAATTTTTAAAAAATAAATATTAATTAAAACAAATTAATTTATTATTTTTTTCTGCTTACCATACGCTTAGGACCCTTACGAGTTCTTGCGTTTTGCTTTGTGCTTTGACCACGAACTGGAAGCCCACGTCTATGACGAACGCCTTTATAGCAACCAATTTCGATCATTCGCTTAATATTCAATGAAACTTCTCGGCGAAGATCGCCTTCTACTTTAACGTTTTCATCGATATATTCTCTTAGTTTTTGTTCGTCTTCGTCTGTAAGATCTTTTACGCGAACGTCTGGGCTAATGCCTGTTGATGCCAAAATCTTTTGTGATGTTTTAAGACCAATTCCAAAAATATAAGTAAGACCGATTTCGACTCTCTTATTTTTTGGCATGTCTATTCCTGCAATACGTGCCATCTAATATATACACCTCCTGGGCTTTAATTGAGTGTTTTAATTTGCGTGCAAAGCATTAGCCTTGCTTTTGTTTGTGTTTTGGATTTTCGCAAATAACCATTACGCGACCTTTGCGCTTGATTATTTTGCATTTTTCACAAATCGGTTTAACGGATGGTCGGACCTTCACAAGCGTGTACCTCCAATTTTTAAGTAAGCTAGTTCTTTGCGCGCCAAATAATTCTTCCGCGCGTCAAATCATAAGGAGAAAGTTCAACAGTTACTTTATCTCCTGGCAAAATTTTAATAAAATGCATACGGAGTTTTCCTGAAATATGGGCAAGTATTTTATGCCCATTAACAAGTTCAACTTCGAAAACTGCGTTTGGGAACGCCTCGGAAACTACGCCTTCTACTTCGATTACATCTTCTTTTGACAAGCTGTCTTCTCCTTATTCTTATTATTTTTGTTTTTTGTAATATTTTTATTAAGCATACTAAGTTTAGTTTTGCCAGAAAGTTTAACTTTTGGTTTATCGAGCTTAGTGTTTATTTTATCGGCTTTATTTTGCATAATTCTAGCATTATTTTCAAGAACAAAATCACTAATTATTTGTTTTATTTCAAAATCAAAAACAACTTTATTTTCTTGAACTCTTTCTAAAACTAATTCTGCAATATAAGGTGTTAATTTTAAATGCTTAATTTTTTTCTTTTTAGGTTTAGTTATTTTTCGCAAATCGCCGTCAGCCACAAAACAATATTCATCATCAATAATATTAATAATTACGAAATATTTGCTCCGATCACGTCCGGCTTTTGAAAAAACAATTCTGCCCATTTCCGGGGTAATTATTTTTTTGGTGCTCGGCAAACTATTGCTCCAATCTTATTTTAAAACATATTTACTAAAATTTAATTATTAGTAAGCACTTCTACGCCTGAATCAAGAACCACAATTGTGTTTTCATAATGAGCGGAATATTTTCCGTCCTGAGTCACAACTGTCCATTCATCATCGAGAAGTTCAATTTCTTTTTTTCCCATGTTTATCATGGGTTCGATTGTAAAAACCAATCCAGAAGCGATTCTCTCGCCTCGGTTTGGTTCGCCATAGTTTGGAACATCTGGCTTCTCATGCATCGCTTGCCCAATTCCGTGACCAATAAGCTCTCGAACAACGCTGAAACCAGCGTCTTCGGCAGTTTTTTGAACACACGATGATACATCACCAATTCGGTTGCCAACTTTTGCAAATTCAAGCGCATTCCAAAAGCAAAGTTCAGTTACTCTAATGAGCTCTTGAGCTTCTTTCGAAATCTCTCCAACTGGAAAAGTTCGAGCCGCATCGGCGTGATAACCATCTATTTGAGCAACTATATCGACTGAGATAATATCTCCAGATTTTAGCACTCTTTTTCCTGGAATCCCATGAACAACGCCGTCATTAATGCTTAAACAAGAAGCGGCAGGATAGCCGTTATAGTTTTTGCAAGAAGCGACTGCTCCTGCTTCAACTATATACTTCTCGATTATTGCATCTAGCTCAAAAGTTGTTATTCCAGGTTGAATATTTTCTCTCGCAATCTCAAGCGCGCCAAAGACAATGTCTCCAGCCTTTTTGATTATTGCAATTTCGCGCGATGACTTTAAATTCATAATTATAGTTTCTCCAATTGGTCACAGATTTGAGCGAAAATTGCTTCAACCGCTCCATTTGCTCCAACTATAAATAATTCTTTTTCTTTATTATAATACTCAATTAATGGCAATGTCTGTTTGTTATATACAGATATTCTATTAAGCACTACTTCTGACTTGTCATCATCACGTTGAACTAATTTTGCGTTGCAATTTTTGCATTGAATGGAGTAATCTTGCGCATTAACATGATAAGTTGCCGAACAATCTGGGCAAACTCGTCGCCCTGACATTCTTTTGGCAAGCATATTTGCGTCTGCGTCAATATCCACCACTAGATCAATTTTTGCAATTTTGCGCAACTCTATTGCTTGAGCAAGCGTTCTTGGAAAACCATCGAGTAAAAAGCCTTTTTTGCAATCTTCTTTGGCAATTCGCTTTTTAATCATTTCAACAATTAGACTATCTTCAACAAGTTCACCTTTATTAATAAAGTCTTGCGCTTTTTCGCCAAGAGAAGATTTGTTTTTAATCTCTTCGCGAAGAAGTGCGCCTGTTGAAATGTGTGGAATTGTATACTTTTGGCTTACTTTGGCTGCTTGCGTTCCCTTGCCTGCGCCTGGAGGCCCGATAAAAACTAAGTTCATAACTCTTACCTCAGCAATCTATTTCAGGAACCCTTTATAATGGCGCATTGAAAGCTGCGCTTCAAGAGTTTTGTTTGTTTCAAGCGCAATTGAAACCATAATTAGCACGCTCGTTGCTCCAAAAGCCGCAGTTGAACCTAACATTTTTGTAAAAAGTGTAGGGGCAGCAGCGAGAACAGCGAGAAATAGTGCGCTAAAAGTTGTCAATCTTGTTGAAATTCTTGACAAATAATCGCTGGTAGCTTTTCCTGGGCGAATACCTGGAATATAGCCACCGTTGGCTTGCATATTCTTGCTCATTTCTATTGGATTAAAAGTAATCGCAGTATAAAAGAACGAGAAAAGCAAAATTAGCAACGCGTAAACGATAAAGTAAACTGCGCTTCCAGTTCCTACGAATCTAGCGTAGAAAACACTGAACCCGCTTTGTGGCCAAAATTGAGCGATCATGCTTGGGAATTGAATTATTGTCATTGCAAAAATCAATGGCAATACTCCGTTTGAGTTAACTTTAATTGGAATGTGAGTGCTTTGACCGCCGTACATTTTTCGTCCAACTACTCTTTTTGAATACTGAACTGGAACTTTGCGAACACCCAAGTCAACAAAAGTAACGCCTGTTATTATAACTAGCAATGCGATTACTATTATTGGCAAAATCCAAATATTGAGCTCACCTTTAAATATTCTTGTAACAAAGCTAATAATCGAAGTTGGAACTTTCGCAACCAAACCAGCAAAGATAATAAAAGATATTCCATTACCGATGCCAACTTCAGAAATTTTATCGCCCAACCACATTAAAAACGCTGTTCCGGCTGTAATAACAATGCCAATTGTTACGTAGCTCATCCAAATTGGTATAATTTGCGATGAAATAACTGCGCTTGGTCCAAGGCCAAGAACGATTCCAACGGACATTATAAACGCAAAGCCGATTGCTACGAATTTAGTAATTTTCTCGATTTTTTTGCGACCTTCTTCGCCTTCTTTTGAAAGTCTTTCAAGAGAGGGCAACGCGACTGTCAACAAGTTCATGATAATCGATGCATTAATGTATGGCGAGATGCCCATTGCAAAAATTGTAAAATTTCCGAACGCGCCGCCTCCCATAATATCCAAAAATCCAAGAATACTATATTTGCCAACTGTTTCAGATATAAAGGCCGGGTTTACTCCAGGAACTGGAATAAACGAACCCAATCTGAATATTACAACGAGCAAAAGTGTGTATAGTATTTTAGTGCGCAGTTCTTTTACAGCCCACGCATTGCGAATTGTTTGAAACATTACGCACCCACCTCAACTGTTCCGCCCGCCTTCTCGATGATTTCTTTTGCGCCTGCGCTAACTTTCGCTGCTTTTACAGTCAATTTTTTTGTTAGTTCGCCGCGACCGAGAACTTTTAGGCCGTCTTTTTCTGCTTTGCTGACCATTTTTAGCTCTTTTAGCATTGTAAGAGTAACTACAGTGTTATCGTCTAGTTTTTCGAGATCTTCTACGTTTATAACAGTGTATACTTTTGCAAATATATTTGTAAAGCCGCGTTTTGGCAATCTACGAGCTAGGGGCATTTGACCGCCCTCAAAACCAATTCGCACGCCACCACCGCTACGGCTTTTTTGACCTTTGTGTCCGCGTGTTGACGTTTTGCCCATTCCTGAACCGCCACCGCGACCAACGCGTTTTTCTTTGAATTTTGAACCAGCTGCTGGTTTAAGATCGTGTAGTTTCATTCGTCGTGCACCTCCTTGCCTTAAATTTCTTCAACGTCGACAAGATGTTTCACTCTGAAAATCATCCCGCGGATCGCTGGGTTATCGTCATGCACAACCTCGCTGCGAATTTTTCTAAGCCCAAGTGCTTCAACCGTTGCGACTTGGTTTCGGAGGCAGCCAATCGTGCTTCTTCTAAGCGTAATTTTCAACTTAGCCATTTTGTTCTATCCTCCTATTTATTATCCTAGAATTTCGGCAACAGTTTTTCCACGAAGCTTTGCAACGTCTTCAACTGTGCGCAATTGTTTCAAGCCTTCGATTGTGGCTTTTACGCAGTTTGCTGGGTTATTTGAGCCATGAATTTTTGTTCGAATATCGCGAACGCCTGCCATTTCGAGAACCGCGCGAGCAGGACCGCCTGCAATAACGCCTGTTCCTTGATTAGCTGGCAAAAGCAAAACTCTGCTTTTTCCAAAAACTCCGACTATTCTATGTGGGATGCTTGTTTCGACGATTGGAACGTTGATTAGTTTGCGCTTTGCATCTTCAACGCCTTTTCGAATTGCTTCTGGGATTTCTGCGGCTTTGCCCATTCCGACTCCCACGTGTCCGTTTTCATCTCCGACCACTATAAGCGCGCTAAAACGGAAATTACGTCCGCCTTTAACAACCTTAGAAACACGATTCACAGACACCAGCTTTTCTTTAAGGTCCAATACGCTTGGATCAATACGCTTTTCTTGCATTTAAGTTGTTTCCTCCTTTGTTAAAAATTAAAAATCTAGCCCTGCTTCACGTGCACCAGCTGCGAGTTGTGCAACTCTGCCAGTGTAAAGATAGCCACCACGATCGTAAACCACCGTTGTTATGCCTTTTGCAAGAGCACGTTTGCCCACGAGTTCGCCAACGACTTTAGCTGCTTCTTTTTTGGTTAAAGTTTTGATTTTGCTTGCTACCTCAGCGTCCAGCGTAGAAGCGCTGACCAAGGTCGACCCAATTGTGTCATCGATAATTTGAACATAAATATTGCTCGTGCTTCGATATACATTGAGTCTTGGACGAGCAGGCGTTCCGTTTAGATTTTTTCTCATACGGTAATGGCGCTTGCTACGAACTGCATTTTTGTTGATTTTTATAATCATCCTATAGTCACTCCTCTACTATTATTTACCTGTTTTTCCTTCTTTACGTCTGATAATTTCGTTTTGATACTTGATACCCTTGCCTTTATATGGTTCAGGTTCACGTTTCGCGCGAATTTCAGCCGCAAGTTGGCCAACAGCTTGTTTGTCGATTCCGCCGACGATAATCTTGTTTGGCGCTGGAACTTCCATTGTTAGCCCGTTTTGTTCAACGAATTCAACTGGATGAGAGTATCCAAGGCTTAAAACAAGTGTTTTTCCTGTTTTAACGGCTTTGTAACCAACGCCGACGATTTCAAGAGTTTTTGTGTAACCAGTAGTTACTCCAACAACCATGTTATTGATAAGCGTGCGGCTCAAGCCATGCAAAGATCTGTGTTGCTTGTTATCGGAAGGTCTTTCAACTGTTAGAACGCCTGCTTCTTGTTTAAGAATCATGCTTTTATCTATTTGTTGAGAAAGTTCGCCTTTTGGTCCTTTAACAGTAACAAAATTATTGCTGTCTACCGTAATTGTCACTCCAGCAGCGATGTCTACTGGAAGTTTTCCGATTCTTGACATTAGTTTTCCTCCAAAATTAATTAATATTATTTAATAATTTAATTAATTATATTTAGTTTTTATTTTACCAGATATACGCAAGAACTTCTCCGCCAACGTTATGTTTAAGAGCTTCTTTGTTTGTCATAACGCCTTTTGAAGTTGACATAATTGCGATACCAAGGCCACCAAGAACTTTAGGAATCTGATCTTTGCGAGCATAAACACGCAAACCAGGCTTGCTAATTCTCTTTAGACCGTACATAACTTTTGATTTGTTTTGTCCATATTTCAACTGAACTTTAATCATGCCTTGCAAGCCATCTTCTGTTGAAGAAAAGCCTTTAATAAAACCCTCTGCGAGCAATATTTGAGCGATTGATTTTTTCATGTTTGAAGCTGGAACATTAACAGTTTCATGCTTAGCCGTTTGAGCATTGCGAATGCGAGTGAGCATGTCTGCGATTGGATCTGTAACAACCATTTTTCATTACCTCCTTCCGGTAAGTAAAAATTTTACCAGCTTGCTTTGCGCACGCCAGGGATTTGACCTTTGTAAGCTAGTTCTCTGAAGCAAATTCGGCAAACGCCGTATTTACGAAGAACTGAATGTGGTCTTCCACAAATTCGGCAACGAGAATAGGCTCTTGTTGAAAACTTAGCCGGTTTTTGTTGCTTAATTATCATACTTTTTTTAGCCACTGTTTTCCTCCTTTAAGCCTGTAATTTGAAAGGCATTCCCAATGTTTGGAGCAATGCTTTTGCTTCTTCGTCTGATTTTGCAGTTGTAACAATAACAACGTCCATTCCACGAACTTTATCGATTTTATCGTATTCGATTTCTGGAAAGATTAGTTGTTCTTTGATTCCAAGAGCATAGTTTCCTCGACCGTCGAAAGATTTTTCAGGAATTCCGCGGAAATCTCGAACACGAGGAAGAGCGATATTCATCAGTTTATCCGCAAATTGATACATACGATCGCCGCGAAGAGTTACTTTTGCGCCGATTTTCATTCCTTCGCGAAGTTTAAAGTTTGCAACGCTCTTTTTTGCAATTGTAACAATTGCTTTTTGTCCAGTGATAGTAGAAAGATCATTTAACGCAGCTTCCAAGATTTTTGGGTTTTCTTTGGCTTCGCCTAAACCCATATTGATAACAATTTTATCGAGCCTTGGAGCTTGCATTATATTTTTATAGCCAAATTTTTGCATTAATGCTGGAACTACTTCGGCTTTGTATTTGTCTTTAAGTCTTGGGGTTCCAGTTATTGGTAGCAATTCTTTTTCGGCTTCTTTTTTTGCCATTTTTGCTTTCTCCCTTCTCGATTAATTCTTGGCTTTTTTGCTATCTGTTATTGTAGCATTGCACTTTTTGCAAACACGAGTTTTGTTTCCGTTTGCGTCAATGCTATGAGCAACGCGAGTTGCTTTTGAGCATTTTGGGCAAATAAGCATTACGTTTGAAGCGTTGATTGGTGCTTCTTGAACGATTCTTCCGCCAAGCTCAGTTGCGCTTTTCGTTTTTTTGTGGCGAGTAACGGTGTTTACGCCTTCAATAACGACTCTGTTTTTCTTTGGAAGAGACACAGAGATAATACCTTTTGCGCCTTTTTCTTTGCCAGAGATAACAACGACGTTATCGCCTTTTTTGATGTTTAATTTATTCATTATTTTTGCGCCCCCCTATAGTACTTCTGGTGCTAGGGAAACTATTTTCATATAGTCTTTTTCGCGTAATTCCCTTGCGACCGGCCCGAAAATACGGGTGCCTTTTGGTTGTTTTTGTTCGTTGATAATAACGGCTGCGTTATCATCAAAACGAATATGCGAACCGTCCATGCGTCCTTTTCCGCTTACAGAGCGAACAATAACGGCCTTGACGATGTCTTTTTTCTTAACAACTCCGCCGGGAGTTGCGCTTTTTACTGATGCGATAATCACATCTCCAATGTTTGCGGTCCTGCGGAAGGAGCCACCCACAACTCGGATGCACATGATTTCTTTTGCGCCAGTGTTATCGGCAACTTTAAGCCTGCTTTGTGGCTGAATCATGAAATTTCCCTCCTGTTATTATTTTGCTTTTTCGATTATGTTTATAAGGCGCCACCTTTTATCTTTGCTTAGTGGGCGAGTTTCCATGATCGAAACTTTATCGCCAATTGCGCATTGATTTTCTTCATCGTGTGTTTTGAACTTAACAGTTCTGTTAAGCATTTTTCCATAAAGTTTATGGCGCACTTTAGTTTTAACAGCTACGACGATTGTTTTGTCCATTTTGTCGCTAACTACGACTCCAGTTTTTGTTTTGCGTATTCCGCGTTCTTGAACTGCTTGTTTTTCTAATTCCATAGGATCTTCCTCCTCAATCTTAAATTTAACTATAATTTTAGTTATTTGCGAGCATAAACTAGATTATTGCTTTGATTTCGCGTTCGCGAACAATTGTTTTAACTCTAGCAATATCTTTTTTGCATTCGTTTATGCGCATAGGATTGGAGAGTTCGCCCGTAGCTTGTTGAAAGCGAAGATTAAAAAGTTCGCTTTTAAGCTCTTTTTCACGGTCTACAAGCTCTTGGAGCGTCATTTCGTTAAATTTGCTAGCCTTCATCGCTCTCACCACCCACTTTCTCTTTATTTTGAACTTCGATTGCTTCGCGCTTTAGAAATTTGCATTTGATCGGAAGTTTATGCATTCCAAGGCGAAGAGCCTCTCTTGCATCTGCTTCAGAAACGCCTTTTATTTCAAATAGCACTCTGCCTGGTTTAACAACGGCGACCCAATATTCTGGCGAACCTTTGCCTGAACCCATTCGAGTTTCAGCTGGTTTGCTTGTTACTGGTTTATCTGGAAAAATCTTAATCCAAACTTGACCGCCACGTTTAATATAACGAGTCATTGCTACACGAGCAGCTTCGATTTGTTGACTTGTGACCCACGAAGGTTCAAGGGCAACTAGACCGAAATCACCGTAAGCAAGAAAATTTCCACGTTGCGCTTTGCCTTTCATTCTTCCACGAAAGACTTTTCTACGTTTTACTCTCTTAGGCATCAACATATTATCTGTTACCTCCTTCGAAAGAACGTCTTGGGCGACGAGGTGCTTGTTCTGCGGCTGCTTTTGCGTTAGCGACGGCGGCAGGCACAATTCCTTTTGTTAAAACTTCGCCTTTATAGATCCAAACTTTTACGCCGATTCGGCCGTAAGTTGTCTTTGCTTCTGCGACTCCGTAGTCAATATCTGCACGAAGTGTTTGAAGAGGGATCGAACCTTCATGGTAGCCTTCATCGCGAGCAATTTCTGCGCCGCCGAGTCGACCTGAACATTTTAGTTTGATTCCTTTTGCTCCAGCTTTCATTGCTCTGCCCATAGATTGTTTCATTGCGCGTCTGAAAGCAATACGCTTTTCAAGTTGAACTGCAATATTTTCAGCAATAAGTTGAGCGTCAGCGTCTGGATTGCGAACTTCAACGATGTTAACATTAACAACTTTGCCCACTAGTTTTGCAACTTGAGCTTTAAGTTGTTCAACGCCTGCGCCGCCTTTACCAATTACGATACCAGGTTTAGCAGTGAAGATATTAACAGTAATTTTTGAAGCAGCGCGTTCTATTTCGATTTTTGAAACAGAGCCGCCGACTGGGGTTAGTTTGTTTTTGATAAATTCACGGATTTTATAATCTTCAACTAGGAAATTAGCGAAATCTTTTTTGGAAGCAAACCAGCGGGAATTCCAATCTTTGATAATGCCAACTCTAAATCCGTTAGGATGTACTTTTTGACCCATGGTATTCCTCCTTTGCTATTTTGCTTTTGCTTGATCCAAGATAATGCTAATATGGCTAGTTCTTTTTAGAATTTGAAATGCTCGGCCATGAGCGCGTGGTCTGATACGTTTTAGGGTTGGTCCTTGATTTGCGAAGCATTCTGCAACGAT
>JAHDVE020006569.1:0-19019 GCA_022606495.2 Halesus radiatus
TCAAAATCGAGGCTAATGATTTAGTTGCCAATATACTTGAGAAGAGGGGCGGGATGTTTGAGGTTGTCAGAGTTGAGGAGCATGCGGACAACTAGAGTATCCTTGAGGGAAAAGTGCTCATTTTCAGACAATTCGACTGACCTGAGCACCTACTCTATTTTGGAGAGGTCGATGTCGAGGTGGGTGGCGAGCTCGAGGATAGTCTTATCCCTGCTTTCGGGCAAAGCTTTGAGGAAGTCGGATGGGTCTTCTGAGAGAAGATAGCGCTCGATAGCGGAGATGTTGCTCAAGCTGGAGATTGCCTAATTGCATGAAGTGAAGATATATAAAAACCGGTATATCAAATATTATATCTCGATGGATATGGATTTCTATAAAATATCTTTGTAAATTTGTGCATTAGCTGGCTGAGTATACCAATAGTCATATATTTAAGGAATATATCAAGTATACTCTAAGTTAAATGTAAAAGGTAAATATTATAAAAGTATTTATTATTTTTACATCCATATATAACTGAAGTAAAAGATCGATATATACGTTCAATGTCGGTATTCATAGTATTGTGTTATCTTAGTAATCTGTGGTACTATCAAATCCCTTTTAAAAACATTAACAATGCAATATACTTTTAAGCCGAAGTTCTATTCGTCCTTTACTAGGTATAGATACGTTATATTGGCTGTGAGTCTGAAGAGGGCGCTCTCTGAAGAAGCACAGTTCTTTCCATGCTTCTGTTGGATTGAATCTCCCAGTCAGACTTCAAGGCAAATTGTAAGGATAGGGCAACTTGCGATTAAATCATCTGCAACTTTCGCAAACCGGAGACTGACAAACTGATTCGCTTCGATAGATAGCTCATTGTTCATGTAAGACTTGAGCATATTCTTAAGACGGATTCGGATCATGGTAGTCTTTATATTCAATTTATTTTATAAATACACTTTTTGTCGGAAGAGAAAATTAATCGATATTTAAAAATGTGTCCTTAACTTCAAATAATTTATTTAATACAATAAATCTGATTTTTACTAAATCAACAATTTTTTACAATCAATCCATATGGTCGAATATCTCCTGTTTTGTTGATAACCCAATATGCGCCTGGATTTGAATCGGGATGGCATTTTCTGATGGCGGAGGGTCTCACACGGCACTGGAGGGCCAATTTATACTTTTTCCCAGCCACAATAACTTCTTGTGAGTATTCATCCAGGCACACTTCAACGTGTGGTGCAAAATAACAGCCCTTTCCGATAATTTTACCGGTTTCGACGCATATACTAGTATGAAATGCCTGTCCATTTCCATTAGTAATGAGTGCACTTTGCTTTTTAATTCCAGCCACAATAGGATTTAAGGATGATCTGGGATCTCTGAGCCCATGATACGCAACAGCCCACTCCCCTTGCCTGCCGTCCATCATAAGCCAATCATCGTTACCCCCATCGAACAGCCCAATCACTTTTAAACCATACCTTTTACATTTATCGGGTTGGTAATACGTCTGCCCACCTCTCTTGCTGACTCCCGCGACATGGTCATTGACAAAGTCAATATTTCCTCTTACATCGAAATCTTCAGGAGAGAGAGTATAGTGTTGGAAGAATGGCTATAACTCAAAATATTTACTGTTTACTGTTGGGTTGGCAACTGTGTATTTCACTTTGATGCTCCCCTTGATGAGTTCATGAATAATGATTTCGTCCTCGCTGCACCCCAATTCCAGGCACATTTTCGCTTTAAAACTCATTTAAAACTCTTCCCTTTTCTTTTTGTTGTTGGCGATAGAGTCGTAGCTGTATTCCTTTGTGTCAGGATACGTCACTTCCCCCCTAAAGACGTTTGACATTAGGCATCCCACGAAGCCAACAATTGAGAGTTTTGACATCGTTGTTGATTTTTCGGATAAATCAACAGGTTTCCCGTAGGCTTACAAGGCTTCTCGTAAAGCCAATATTCCTAAAGCAGAATTGGATTGGATGTTTTTTGGTTCAAGCTCGCAACTATTTAGTTGTTCAGCTACTTTAGCTGTTTCTATTTTCCTCTCCTGAGTTCTAGGCAGTTAATAATTTTATTTATTTAAGAGATCTTGTATTGCTAGTGTACAAACACTCGGATCAATTACGGAAAGTTTCGAAATAGAATCAATCATTTTTGAAGGAGAATTCTCGGGGATAAGTCTGGCAGCGGTACCCTAAGAATAGCTCACTTGTGGTGCTAATGAGTCCTTCTTCTCTATCTTTATTGGCTTTATATTTTTCATTTGCTCCATAACAATTTGGTGCAAATTGCTGGTCTCTTCAGCATTTTTGTCAAATTCTTCGTATTAATCCATAATCATTTAATACGGGTTTTTTACATATCTAGCATTTTCTTCATTAAACTCCATAATCCTTTAGTACAAATTTATTTCTTCATGATTTTTTCCTGCTACTTCGGTCTCAACTATTTTTGGTTTCTTATCGTCAGTTGAAGAAATCTTCGATTTTTGTGTGATGGGAGGTTATCGTATTGGCCGCATTTGTCTTTTTTTATGATTTATTGGTGAATTAATTGTCCGAAGCTTGCTTGGTTGGTTCAGGTATTGCTTTAGTGATAGTTATGTGGTATATTTTACTTTTAATTTCGATTATATTATATTTTCTTTAATATGATATATTTAAACTTTAGTCTTAAAAAAAACACTTTCCCACCAAATAAAATATTTTTCATATCGACCATAGTCCAAAATATCTTGGTAAACAATGTTATTTTTCCATCTAATTAGGTAATGAGCTCATTTTCCAGCAAGATATTCATATTGCATACATATATTGATCGTTTTGATCTCGCGTTTTGACGTACGGATAGTTTAGTATACTATGTATTTAAACTAATATAGTTTTTGAAAAAATAGTATATCTAACTTATTCATTTTTTTAAAATTATTATATCTAAATCTCTATATAACTTTTTTTTATTTATATCACATTTTAATATCATTAAAAATTAGGATTATTGAATCTGGGATACGCAAACTATTTTACTTCAACTTTATATTATATCGTATTTAGAAACGGGGTTGTATTTTGATGATATGAAATTATTTTTTTCTCTTCTTCTTCTTCTATCTATACATTTGTATAGATTTTTTCGACTATTTTTTAAAAATCCCATGATTTATGGAAGTTTATTATATGTGTTAACTGCATATATAAATAAAATAATAATAAATCTAATAAACAAATAATAAAAAAAACAATGAACTATCCAAATCATAAAAATATCACATTTGCCTCTTATTTTGGAAACAATTAAGGCGAAAATAATCACAACATAAAAATAGAATTCTCCAGCGAATTCGACTCAGGCAACCTCTGGTCAGTTTAACAATCCAATCCCTAAACTGTATAATTCATATTTTTCTCAATCTATACTAAAAACCACTTGAATTTTGCCAAACTTCCAACAAAAAACCTTGTGTGTAGTCAATGCTTCTTTTTATTATTATTTATTATATATTCAAAAAATCAGATAAAAGTTTTATTTGAATCTATAACAGTTCATCATCACAGGTTGCCCCGATCCAATCTCCAAAGCCCATAACAACAACAATAGCATTAATCATAATAATCCTGATGGAACAACAACGAATCGATCCTTCAAGAGCTTTCTCCATTTCAGAGTGCATGGATTTCCGATTGGATCTCGCATAAAGTTTATTCTGACCAAAATGGACATCCTTAGGAACTACTACTTAACGGAGAGCGAAATGGAGAAAAAGCCAGCCACTTCTTATCAACTGTGTTATAAAAAATAAAGTGAACACCCTGAGCGAGCGACCTGGCAACGTATTTTAGATGCCACCAAATTATCAGTATTTGAAACTATCACTCAAATATCTAACTTACACGTATATCAATTAATACAGATTAACTAGAAAACTGGCGAATACGAGCTTTCTTTTTCCATGAGTTTCTGGACCAACGAGCCGACATTCATTGCATTCAACTACCCTTACCCATATTAACGTTGCATCGACTACGTTCAAGGCCTCGCACTCGAGTTCCCACCCAGTCATTAATCAGTCTCATTCACTCTATCGACAATTGCAACCAGCCGATAAGGCCGTCCTGTAAACTTGATTGCCATAACAAACAAAGGATCCAGCAAATAAGTGGAAAATCGAAAACCAGTTATTCTGGTCACAGGGCGAGTCCACCCAAGCGAGACACCGTCTTCCTTTATGGTGGAAGGGATGTTAAACTTTCTGCTGGACCCGAAGGACCTACGCAGCCATATTTTGAGAGAACTGTTCACATTTATGGTTGTGCCGATGTTAAATCCAGATGGTGTCTTCCGTGGTCATTTTCGTTACGATGACTTAGGAAATAACCTTAACCGATTTTATAAAACTCCGAATCCTGTCGAACAGTAATTTTATTTTATTTTATTTTATTTTAATACAAAAGTTAGATTGTCAACTTGATGATCGATGTCAATATTATTTTGTTGTTACTCCTAAAAGTAAAATAATCAAACTAATAAATTTTTTAGACCAACCATATTCGGAGTGAAAGAACTAATCGATAATTTGGTGAAATGTGAAGAGCAAAAACTGTTGTTTTATTTCGATCTTCATTCTCATCATAATCCGAAGGGCCACTATATTTATGGGAACAGCTTCGAAGATTTCGCCAAGCAGACCGAGGCCAAGGTATTCGCCAAGCTCCTCTCCCTCAACAACAAAGACTTCGACCTAGAGCAGTGCTGCTTCGACCTTAAACACATGCGAGCAGTCGAGAGAAACGATAAGTACGGCAAATAAGGTTGTGGGAGAGTCTATGTTTATGAAAAAGGAGGAAATCGCACTGTGAACAGCTATACTGTTGAATGCGGCATCTACTCCAATAAACCCAGCCGAAATGCAGGAGGACGGGTTGCTGCATCCAATTCTGACAGTCAGAATAATAATGACGAATAAATAGGCATACAGAATGTTTGGTAAGGCAAGTGCTTCACAGAAAGTCCGAATAAAGAAGGTTGCGAAAGGGTCTTCCGAACCCATAACTACCGATAAATGGGTAGAAGCCTGTTAATTTCGGTGTTGGATATCATCGGAGCCAACCCTTATCCAAAGTCAAGCATCGAGCTCTCCCATCTAAGAAGGGAGAGTGCCAGCGAAGTATTCCAATCAGAAGACAAGTTCAAGAAACTTTGTTACAGCAATGGGTTAAAGATCAACCTTATACAAAATTTGACTGAAGAACTGTACAGCCCTTGGAGCATCCTGCCTTCGACCAGAAACTATACTAAAACTGGGGATAAAGGGAACAACACTTACCAATGGGGTGGACTGCCTAGGTGGAAAATCAGAATGCCGACTTCCCGAATTTCAGTCTCTAAATCACCTAGCAAACTGTTAATGAATGAGAAGTCAACAGATCCACCAAACGTGGAAGAGTCCATTGTCAGCAAATAAAAGCCGATAAGTATAAGATAGATGCTTGAAGTAAATGTTGGCGAAAGATAATAAATGCGAGCCAGCATTGGAAATATAAAGTCGAACAAATAGCAGTCAAATAAGAAAGTTTCCGATAAAAAACCTTATCGTCTCAATCTCAAGCATCGAGTGATATCGAACCTTAAAACCGACCATGAATAACAGGATAGAAACCTCGATTTAGACAGTGAAGACGTGAGTAAAATGTTAAAAACTGAAGCTGAAGAGCAAGTGAGTCCCACCAAATATCTCATTCGGCAATCCCCACATCGACGAGAAAGAGAAGGTTTAACTCCTGACTATTTGCAAACTGAAATGTTAAAAAATAAATCAAGATCACTGCGAAGTAATAATACTTTTTAAATAGATAACATATGATTCGTATAAAACAAATATTTTGTGTTTAGGATTGGATACTTTGTAAAAATATACTCTATCAAAACTGGAATCCTTACCCCAAAGCAGAAATAGTCAATAAAACACGAGATAAGAGCTTCCCAATTTTCCACTCCGGACGTTCAGGAAGTCTGAGTCATTCAAAAAGGGGGTTCAGTCTACTCAGCGACTGAAGTTTCCCAAAATAGAAAGCATCAACTCGATCAAACAAAAGGTTATCACAGAAATGAGGTAGGACTTCTTGACAAAAAACTTTCGAAAACTCGACTGAAATCAATAATAGAATTTCATTATCGATACAAACAGTTCAATTCTAATTATTCGGCTAATATTTAAAAATTAGTTTTTAATTATCTTCAATTATTTAGTTTTTTAAATCTACTTAACTCTTGATTAATTTGAGTTGTATAATTATTGTATTACAAAAAATATCGCGGCCTTTTTATGGGGTCAGAGAGGGTAGACATCGTTTTTTATGAATTATATAACAAGATAGCTCTGGTAGCTCAGTTGGTTAGAGCATTGTTCTTATAAGACAAATGTCGCAGGTTCGATCCCTGCCTGGAGCATTTTTTTATCTATATTTTTTTTTATGATTATTATAAATTTCCATAGGTCATAAAAATATATATAATAAAAAATAGATATAACAAATAGAGTATGTTTTGGTTGTATTTTAAATTTTAATTAATATCTTTCGAATCATGGTTTTCTATAACCCAGTCTCAAATTATTCTCAAATTCATTAGAATAGAAATTGTGGTTTCCTTGCCCAGAGCTTCTCTTCTTAAACTTCGACGCAATATCTTTCTGGCTACCACCTTGGTTGCTACTGTTCGTGTTATTCTTAGGGTTTCTCCTGTTCTCGAAGAAATAGAATATCGGCAGGATGGTGATCAACAGCACACTAAACCCGTGCACGATCCACTTTAGGAAAATGTGGGTATTGCGAGGAGCCTCCTAGAATCTGATGGTGAGGTTACTATTACTAATGAAATAGCTGTTGTAAAACGAAACCTAGATAGAGCATGACTAGTTATGGTTGGGTTTAGACTTTGTTTTTTTCAACTACGGTCGATATTCGATCGTCCATCCGATGCTCTTGCCGATCAGATAGTAGCAAAGCAGGTTAGAGACACTACTGGCCACGAGATAGTTGCCAGAAATTATGTAGGTTTGGGTCAGTAGCAACTCTTACATGTGAACAGGCCAGCTTTCCATTGGTCGAGAGACCTGAAAGACCATTATGAACTTAGTGGACACTGTTTGTTGCAGTGGCAGCATGCGACCCACCCGATAGCTAATTTTGGGAATCAGAGAGCAAATCGTGATTACGTAGCCTTGTGGGTGATATTTGGGTTCGGACTCTGTTGAGTACTGGCAGCCCAGATACTTGTGATAGCGATGCTCAATAGACATGGTCTCGACACCACTGTCATTTAGATTAATTCGGATTTCAAAAAATTCAAATTGAGTTCCTATTGCTAAAAGAAGTGATCTAGTCAGGTTGTTGGCTTCTCGAATCTTGACGAAACTGAAGGGTTTGGTAATGTTGAGGTCTTCAAGAGCCTTGATGGTCACCCACGTGATCTGTACCAGTTTATGACCGTCTGCCCTGACTGGGAAGATTCCGATGCCCTCCTCCAATAGCACCGTATAATTATCTTTGATGTCGTAGTCCCTAGAGAGGAAGTTGTCCTGGTTGTTATAGACCAGCTGGGAGCAATTGGTCACCTTTCCTATCTCACTGTTGTAAAAGCATAGATAATAATCTTTGTTTTCCGGTAATAATATCGGTGCCTCGAGTAAGATGTAGGGGTAGGAAGTCTTGACGTCAAAATACCGGAACTCCTCGGTTATCGTGATTCGAAACAGTTGGATCTGGCACAACGCGTTGACTCTCATTATTTGGAGAGTCGTTGGTTCGTTGTGGCAGACCAGCAGCAGTTGTTACTGGGTATTGTCGCCGTTGAAGAGCCGCATCGTACAGTTACCAGGTGATGTGTTGGCGGCGATGAGCGGAATTTGGCCGCGAATGCACAAAATATATTTGTCAGTGATTGCTATTTCTGTTTTATCGAGATTTCTCAGGCTTATGAATGATATGATCTTGCCATATTTTCTTGTGGAGTACTCGAGACACTTGGTGGGTTCGAGCATCTCACGCTAAGTGAACTTGAACATCGTGCAATCAGTGATGATATCAATGTCTTTAACGGGGCCAGTTAGTCGATTCGTATTGATGTCGAAGTTTCTACTCTGGGACTTGTTGTTAGCCTCAAATACTATCTCTGGAAAGCTGGTATTATAGCTCACCTGGCTGGACTGGAGGTCAACCTCGACTTGAAAATTGACGAAAGTGAGTTGGTTCTTTTAGTTCTTTAGACCGAAGCCTACCGTAGTGTTGGGAGACGTCTATTTGGAAGGGAAAGATAAACGATTTTCATCATGACTGTTCGGAGTTGTTTGGAGCTGCACATATCTCATCTCTCCCAAAGCATAGATATTTTTCCCCACGATTCCAAGCCCAATAGAGCCTTATTCTCCATTAAGTGACGCCGTAAACACCTTCCCTTGGAGCTAGATAATCGATAGATTAGTGGGGAGTCGATACACAAGTAAGTTCGGGGTCACCTCTTCTGGATCGTAAACAAGGTAGTAAGTGTCGTTCAGACGACTTACTCCAAGATACACATAGGTTTTGTCGTTGAACGAGGGTATGCTGTCTTCGAGTTTGTAATCGTAAAACGGATACTCACGGGTGTACTTGAGATCGAAGGAATTATGGATCGTGTATTCCTTGATTTTAGAGACTCCTTCTCTGTCCTAAATGACCACTACCTTATATTCTCGGTCTGCGATCACCAAAAAGAACCTTTTAAAGCGCGTCATGTTGTCTGGAGCCACGATCATTGAGGTTATATGGCAGAGATAGGAGTCTTTTTCGTCAGAGACTTGCTTCTGCATCACGTAGATCCGGTTTATTGAACTATTTATCATAATGAACAGATAGTCTTGAAACCCATCATCAACTTGAAACTGCATGATCTGTACGTCCTCGACCTTCAAGTCTTCGAGCTGACTGCTGTTGATTTCGAGCTGCACTGGCATGTAGTCGTCAACTGTGTGGCTCAGGGGATATAGTCTGATGCTCTTTCTTGACGCATCCAGGATAAGGATGCTAGGATTCCTCCCTCCGACCATGACTGTATCCTCGATCGAGGGAGAGCGTTCCAGCCACCTTCTCGTGCATTGTTTGGAAATTTTGCTGCAGAAAACTACAAACTCGCGGTCATGCAGTATATAGATCCTGTTCTTTTATGGCCAAATATAGAGTTTGGTTGAGTTGACGTCCATAAAAAAGGGCACAGGGATGAACTGGTTGGGCAGGATGTCTTCACAGTTGCCCAGCATCATCGAAAAGAGAGCATCATCCATATACAGCTCGCATCTGTAAAAGAACATGTTTTGGTCTTTCGCGTATATAAACTAAACCGTTGTGGTGTCTAGAGAGGAGGTGAACTCCAGGGCGAGCAGTCTGCTCATATTAAAGTCAACGCGACTTGTATCGATCAACGTCAGCCCGTTAATAAAACCCTCTTTCGTGCTATTGAGCTGATAAAACTGGAGCAACGGACCAAGTATGTGCTATCTGAGCGGGATGCTGATGAGCTGGCTCTCGAACGTATAGTTGAGTAGGTCCGTCTGGATGGTATAGTTTTGATCTACGACTCTTTTCACCGTGAGGTAAACAGAAAGCTGTTAGTCGGAGTTGGATACCTCGATGAGGCAGTTCCCGTCTGTTGTTATAAGGGAGTTATTGGAGTAGATATTCAGCGATGGGCCAGTGTAGTAGTAGAGGTCGAGGGAGTCGTTCACCCAGTCGAAGAGATAGAAATAGTCAGCACTCTCGAAATAGTTACCCGTGTGAAAAAGTGTTATCTTCTCTTGTCTGGTGATTTCGTAAACCTTTTTGGGGACCGAGCCGCTAACTCCCAAGACAATCAATTTGTTGAGAGTATCCCCTTCGATCAGACTCAGGTACTGGATCACGATGTAGTATTTTGTGACAGCGAGCTTCGCGGGTTTGAAGCCGTTTGATGTGATGTCGATTATTTCTATATTAGCGAGATATGGATACTTGATGTGAAGACTCGTATTCGTCATTACGTAATAGTCGTCTACCCAGTCGGCTGCCCCCAACTTGAAGGTGATAAACTCTTATCCAACGTAGTTCATCACCTGCATATCTTTGCAAGTGGTTTTTGTATAGTTCCAAATGGAGGTGTTCAGGATCATCATTAGGCTCTGGTAGCTGACCTCGATGCCTTCCCAGTTCCTGCAACAGTCGTCGTTACACTTGTTGAAGGCCACAGGAGTCAGCTTCTCAGCCCTCGAAGTCAAATTCGCTGATATTATATATGCTATGACATTGTTATTAGTTTGCCTTTTGCTCAGCGGGCAATACAGCATCAGAGAGGTATTGTACACCACTCCGTCCACCGTGACCCCGTCGAGGTAAAGCAACTTTCGTTAGTTGCATTGGCTAAATTTGGAGGTATCAGTGGCGTTTGCGATGCTGAAGTTGAAAACTATTTGGGCTGAAGTTCGCGCCAGATCCACACGTACGGAATAAAATGCCGAGGCTGAGGTCCTGCATTAGAGGTAAACTTTGAATTCCTTTTTATTTATGGTCATATCTGTACAGTTGAGGAGTAGCCCTGCTGGCTTGCGAAATGTTTTGGAAATGTAGTCAGTCACATTAATAGCATAGAACTTGCTGGGATTCTGAATTGGCTAGTTAAACAGGGCCATGAATAGCATTGCGGAATTGGTGGGCAGATGATTCCCCAAAAACAATTTAAATGGTTGTGTGCGATGTTATAGAGTTTTATAAACTACGCAATTAGAAAGAGATACTGACGTTCCGGCATTGATTTGTCTCAGTGATTGATCGTCATCATTTTGCAATTATTTTAATTATTATATTTGTTCGGACACGTCGACTATAGTTTTGACTGAGGCTATGTTTTGTAGATTGTTGGATGTGGACACAGTTAGGAACTGCTTCAGGCTGAGAGGGTCGCAAGAGTAGCTGGAGTTGAAGTTGCTTGTGTCGATTGTATTGTTGAAGTATTTTTGCAGTCGGACAGTGGCATTCTCCCCCGTGGCTGCGATGGTGAGACGCAGTAGACAGGATGTTGAGGTTATAGCTGGAATAATATATAAGAAAAACAATAACATTTTTTTTACAGAGATATATATTTATAACTAGTATTAAAGAATAAATGAATTAAAAAAAAAATATACATATATTTAATCTGATTGTTTTATTTAATCAAAATATAATACATATTTGTTTACAAGTGTTAGAATAAATTTATGATTCAGAGATTAAAATATACACATAGGTTTATTTTGTATATAATACATTTAGTAGACATATAACCCAATAATTTTGGCACACAAAAGATAAAATCATTGGTCAAAATAGGAATGTATGTACATAGTTACAGCAACTATTGTTGGTTACTTCATTAAAACTCGTCGTCCTTGCGATTGGGATTCACAAACCCTCTGTATTTCTCATATCCGACGATACTCCGTAAATCTAACATATACATTTTCTTATCGAACTCCTCGGCTTCTATTTTCTCATGTAGGATGTAATTTCTCTAAAAAATAATAATATGCATTAATAATAATAATAAAATGTATCGGTAACAACAAATTAATGTAGTAACAAATGTTGTGAAAAATTATAGGGATTTGAACTAAAAAATATGTGGATTAAGAGTTTATAGTCATAGCTAGCTATACTTACGAGAAGATTTTTCAATTAAACAAAAGGTTGAAGTTTGTTTTCATCGACAACTTTCTCATAATGTTCGCAAAACAGAGTCAATCCTTCCAGTCTCTTCTGCTTTCCTCCAACCTCCTCCGGTGTCATAAAGCTATCCATTTTTTCGAAAGGCATCTCATTCAGCAGCACATTTCCTTTCCGATGCTTTAGGATAAATCCCACCAGGCTGTCAGGTCCGAATTACCTCATAGGCATGAATCGAATATTGTTCTCAAGGGAGAACTTCTAGAGTTCTTTGCTGATCTTTTGTGGAGCCAGTGCACTCGGAAAACAGATAGTTTTGTTACAGAATCTGGCTTTCATGTTTTTGTTGGCTGGGATCGATTCAAGATCGAATGCATTTTTGCCATCTACCGTAATATAGAACTACTTTTTGTCTGATTATTTGAGAGGCGTCGGCCTTTCGGGAAACGTTCGTGTATAGTAGTAGTAAAGGTCCTGATAAACAAAATCATAGAGAGGATATTTGTATTTATTATTTTATTTAGTTATGATTTATTATTTGTTGTTGTTTTTACCAACAAACCTGATTGTTTGTGCCACTCTTAGCCTAACTACTGGTTGCTGAAATCCTTATACGAAATGATGTGGTTCCTAAAATCGCTGCCAATAAATAGACGAGCCTTCCAATAATTATGCAGTTCGATGTTGTTGGGGTCGGGGTGGACTGACCAATGCTTCTTGCCAAAGACAGCCAACGTGATATACTGGTAGATTTGGTGGCATGAAATCTCTCCCGATTGTGGGCAGATGCGTTCGAGAGCTTGAATTGTTTAGTTTTTAAGAATCCAACGCATTGAAGAGAACCAAATGTGTTTGAGTTTGTTGTATTGTCTAATTATTATAATATTTATATTTATCTTTGAGGGTTTTAAATGTTATATATATTTATAATAATCGGCAATAAATCTACAAAAAAGAAGGAAGTCAATATTTATCTTAATTTATATGTCATTAAATTAAATTATAATATTTTGACAGTTTATTTCGAACTTAGATTATATATTAAAAAAAATATTTCAAATAAATAAATAAAAGTATGTTTCTACTTTTTTCATACATCACATGTCATTCGTGATTAAACTTTGCCTTTACTCATTCAAATCCTACTTAGTCTTTATTCTCATAAGCGAGATCAAACAAGGTATGATCAAAAACACCAGCACTATTATCTGAAGCTTTAGTTCTGGGTTCCACACAATCAGAACAACCTCATACAAGCAAAGCGTAAGCGAGTGAAATTGCTTGTTGATGGCGAAGCTTTACAAATCTCCTTTGAAGGTGCGAGAACAAACAACTGTGATCCAGTTTTGAAGGTATGACTAGCAAAATCCCCACCAGAAGGCGCAGATCATTACGACCCATTAGAGGTGGAAGTTCAGCGAAAGCATAGTCATCACGATAGCCATAACATAAGAAGCAATCGCGAAACCTCCAGATTCTTTCTGGGAATATACGTCAGTGAAGTAGCCTCCCAAATACCCGCCAGTAACCTCTCCTAACCCCAAAATTATGAACATTATGCCACTGTGCATATTAATATAGTCCTTGGAGCTGCCAGCAGGGAGGGTGTCTTGTAAAATATGATGGAGACTCGACGCATAAAATCCGATGCATATTCCAACGACGCCTGCAGCAGGAAGAATGTGTTTGACTACTGGATAGTACTTAAGCAATGAGAGAATCGATTAGCCAATCGGCTGAAGTTACTTGACAATGGGTGGAGGGCCTGGCTTTTCGACTATTAGTAAGCAAAATAGTGTTGAGGCCAGTCCGAGGAGCGTCAAGATGATAAAATATAACCTATATGAGAAATATCCAAGAAGGAATGTGGTGGTCAACCCCCCTGTGATATTTGAGATCAGGTAGACTCCGAAGAACACTCCAAAGTAATAACCCTTTCTGCTCGGGGTGGGAGAGCAAATCTGGTGCATGTATCCTCCCTGGCTCGTCCAGAGAAGACCACCTCCAGTGCCCATCAATGCCGAATTGATGATGACTATGATTGTGCTCCAGAAAGGGATGTTGCTATCGATGTAGCTGATTATCAGACCTGAAGAGAAGTTAATGGTATAAAGCAGGGAGGCCAACGCCATGAGTTTGTTGTAGGAGACTCTGCTGGCGATGTGTGGCGCCACGAGGTTGCATAACATAAAGGAAGCGTAGATCGTAAACAAACTCTCCTTTCCGAGGTTGGGGAGGTCGAGCTGCTCATAGATTTGGGTGATGACGCTTTGGAAAGAGAGGTAGGCCGTAAACAATATGGCAAAGAATAGTCCGAGCTTTATTGATTGGGAAAGTACGCCCATTATTTTATAGAAGTATATTCAAGTATTTATATAATAATAATATCTCCATCAATATCATCTCTATATAAAAGTTATTAAATTAAAATTAATCGAATTAAATTAAAAAATCAAGTATCCATTTTATTTAAATATTGGATAATAAACAATATTATACTTTTCTTGTTATCAAATTGGGGATTGAATTCTTACATTCAAGAATTAGAAAGAAAACAAAATATCTTTTTTTTTACCATTATATATTATCTGAATATAGACATCTATCATAAAATTATCATATTCATTAATTGATAAATATAACAAAACAAAATGGAATCACCAGCAGCATCATCGAGAAAGGTTTTCATTGGCGGGAACTGGAAATCTAATAACACCCATGCTCAATCCCTCAAAATTGTGGAAGATGTATTGGCTAAACTTGTTTTCGACCCCAAACATACTGATGTCGTGGTCGCACCAATTTTCCTCCATCTTTCCAGTGTTCAATAACACTTAAAAAGCACCCACGTTCACGTAGCAGCCCAGAATTGCTCGCTCTATGGCTATGGCGCATACACTGGAGAAGTAAGGTAAAACCAAAATAATATACAAATATTTGTTTAATTCTTTTTTTTAATATACGAAGTTATCTAGATATATATTTTTATGTTTTTTCTCAATTTATTTGTAGTATTGAACATCTTAAGGATATTGGATTGGGTTGGATTATCATTGGACATTCCGAAAGAAGGACCCTTTTCGGAGAGACGGATGATATCGTAGGCAAAAAAGTCAATGTGGTTCTCACAGCTGGAAGCAGTGTGATTGCATGTTTCGGAGAGACTCTTTCCGAACGTGAAGCCGGCCACACTTTCCAAGTTATAGAGAGGCAACTGAATGCCATTGGGGCGAGCGTAGGAAAGGAGCGTTGGGGCCACGTGGTGCTTGCTTACGAGCCAGTTTGGGCGATCGGTACGGGCAAGGTTGCCACTCCTGAACAAGTGACCTAGGTGCACAACTGGATTAGGGAATACCTCTAAAAACATTTTAGCGAGTCAGCAGCATCGGTTCGGATCATCTACGGCGGAAGTGTGACTGAGAAAAACTGTGCGGAACTGATCAACATCCAGAACGTGGACGGGTTTTTGGTTGGAGGTGCATCCCTGAAGGCCGGGTTTATTGATATTGTTAACAGTGCATCTCTCAAAAAGCATTGATACATCTATATATCCCAAATACCAAGCAGAAAAAATATATGACTAAGTATCGAATCTGTTTAGATATGTATATGACTCATTAACATAAAAATCATGAGATTAAAGTAACTAATGTTTAAAATTGTAAGAACATATTTAAAAAGCACTTAAATTTGTTTTGCTTTTTTTAAAATGGAATACTCTTAATTTTGACATTTTGACATTTTTATAATTATAATATTTATATCTATCTATCTAGATCTACGCTAAAGATTTAAAAAAAAACTAATTTGATATAATAATCAAGATGAGCTGCATACACTTTCTCATCTGTTCTTCATTGGCATTTGTCATTTTCTCATCTGACATCAACACTGATCTCCCCTTTCTCATCCGAAACGAACTGATCATGCCGCCCTAAAACTTCACTGTCAAATCTAAACAATATTTCACCCAAGTGTTCAAATCGGGCAGTACCATCCCAGTAATAGATATCAAATAGAACCCACCCTCTCCAGAACCTGTCTGTACCTTCGAAGCCGAGCATTCGGAACTCAAATAAATAAGCTCGCTAGGTCTTCCAATTTTAGATGATGCCAGCTACCCAGGGAGATATATTTCGGACTTGGTGGTACTGGGGCTTGAGCAAATGGTCTATACTGTCGATAACTCGTTGTTGATGACAGTGTACCGGTATGATGAGAATTCGTTGTCGAAATTGGCCTCGCAAAGAATATCATCGTTGACGGGAGAGTACAATCCACAGCATGACAGCCAGGCCCTTTTAGTTACTACTGACGACAATATGGCTGTCTTCATTTTCAGTATTTACGGGGTTTTTATGATTTAGCCGAAACTTATCTTGACTAAAGTGTAAAAAAAAAAAAAATAGAACATATAAATCCATTATATTTATTTTATACATCTATATCTATATCTATATATTTTGTTTTTTTATTATTATTAGAGTTAAAATATTTTAAATAGGTTATGATGGCACAGAAGTTATCAGCAAGCAATCCAACATTTACTTGGTTACTAAAAGCCAAGGCATTGTGGTGTTTCAAGTCACCATCGACTTGAACCTCGTGTAGACTCACCGCCTCACTTCCTTCGGAAACAAGCCTATATCTCCAGTGAGCATCGACGTCAATGAGAAGCTAATGCTCATTTTCGTTTTGGACAGGACCAGCAACATTTACATTTATAAAAACTAGGGTGAAAAGATCGAAGAGTATGATGTCATTGAATTCAAGTATTCTATCAACTTTAAAATCGAAGTTGTGGGAAACCGTATCTTCCATAGCTTCCTTGAAGGCAACCGGGTCGAGATCTGCGAGTTAATCTACGATCCTATTCAAAAATAGGCCAAGCTCATCCGGTACTACAAATTATTTGACTGGATTTATGACTTTCTGGCTGAGTACGACAGACTCTATGTGCTGAGTGACGAGGCTCTCGATGTCTTTCCGACCTTCGTCGATCCACGACTCATTTCTGCAGAGCATAATGGAGCCAGATTGCCGCTCAATGCGAAGAGATTCGTTCGTTTCACCTTCGAACACTTCATATTCGCCAGTCAGGACTCTATAAAAATGGTCAGACTCGTGACCCATCCCAACCGATTGGTATGCAGATTCACCGGGGCGCATGAAAGCATATCCATCGTTTACAAAGCCAACTTTACTCAATGCGAGTCCAGCATGGGTAGATAAAAGACTACTTACAGCTAATATTGCGAAGTCTCCAAGACCTTCGAGATCGCCGTTGACATACCTGAAAAGAGTGAGATGAAGAAGAAGATGTTGTATATGCTAGTAATAGGAGTAGGGATTGTGTTCGCGATAGGGATACTGTGTCTAGTGCAGTGGAGAAACGGGAGAATCGACTTGATCGACCGATTCGCTTCGGAAATCAGGGCGTTCAGAGAAGGAGATCGGAACCGAAGACAAATTGTTGAGGAGAACCAAATCGAAATTCCTGACAAGCTCTACAGCGAAACACCAGATTAGGAGCTGTAAAAAGGATCAAGTGTATTTAAATCTTCAGAAGAGTGACTCAAATATATATATGCATGAGTAGCATATGCAAAAATAATGTAATTAAGGCTATTAACTTATTGAATTACTCTCTAAATATCTTTTTTACTTTTTTTACAAATCCTAATAAACAAACATCTATCGTACTCTATAAATGCTAAATATTTAGTTTTTTTAACTACTATAATAGGATTATCTTAATGTAGATACAAAGAATGCATAATATGGTAAATGCTTCAATTTTTATGTTCTAAACGTTATGGATAAATTCTCATTCTCATATTGACAATTTACTTCCTGATAAAACTTCCCCAATTTTATATACATCTATATTTTATATATATTATATACATGTTTATATAATGAACAAGTAAATATATCTTTAATTTAGTATATTTTTCTTCTTCGTTTTTATTTCGTTCAATTAAATATTATTATATTTTATGTCTTCCTTGAAAAATGTTTCGATATCTATATATATATTTTTCCATAAACAATAATTAGAATAAATATTGGAAATTGAATTGAATTTAATTAATAAATTAATTCCAAACAAACAATAATAAACAAAAAAAAATAATAAAAAATATAATTTTTAAATAAGTTATATAGAATATTTATCATATTCGGATTTCCATTATTTCTTTATAATACTTATTCCACCAATGGAAGATAATGAAATTGATTTCCTTGCACTTCTCAACCAATCCGAATCCATCCAGCGGTACCAATCCCATTGTGTCTCCAACCTCAATCTCATCTCCAAGGTCGAGCACGACTTCACCAAGAAGTACGGACCCGAAGGATACCCCATCGACAGACTCGCTCGCCTCTTCAGCGACACTCGCGACACCTACAAAGTTATTGCACTCATCATCTAGGGTATTTTCAATTCTACACTTTTTATATGTCTTAGTGTATCATACAAAGTATATCCTCCGATGCCTATCTTTTATTTTTTATTTATTTTTAAATACTAGAGATCGAAACCGATCTCCACATAGTTAATTTGCAGTTCTTGATCGAGCCTTTCATTAAGATCAGCAACTTCTTGATGAGCTCCAACGGCACTATTCTGGATGCCTTCGCTAGCACTTACACAGCCCTCAAACAAAAACTCCTCGACGAAGAAATCTCCAAAGACTACTCCGCCAAGTTCAGCCAGCAGGGCTCGAAGCATAACCCCCGCATTTCCCAAACTGTGGGAGTCACAGACCCCAGAGAGTTGGCCCTGCTACGGAAGCAGGAATTCGAAAATAAAGAAAAAATGGAGTTCTTGCTAAGCAATGACGAAGACCAGAACGCGAGCTTCGCGTTGCAGCTGGATACTATGTTGCAGAACAAGGATTTGGTGATGCAAAGATTCAGCTCCGGAAACACCTCGGCCGAGATCTGCCTGGTGAAGGAAAAGATGGAAGACATTTTGCAATTCGCCGACATGATTGCTTCTTAAAACTCAAAAATCAGGACTGAAGAGTTCGCGAACATGGATGTGTACAAGTCGAGCAAGGCTGCCATCGACGAGATGAAGTGGAAGATAATCAAGAGTTACGAAGACGCCTTTAAGCAGAAATTCGTCAGCAAGATTCAGGAGACGAGCAAGGCCATGGTAGCTCAACTACAAGCTGAGTCTAAAAAGAACCAGATCGCCCAAGAAACCCAAACCTACAACGCAGGAAGCTCCAAAAAGTATATGCAGATAGAGGCTCTTTTGAAAGATCTTGAACGAAAAACCAAGGAAAACTC
Source organism: Halesus radiatus (assembly GCA_022606495.2). Lineage (NCBI taxonomy): Eukaryota > Metazoa > Arthropoda > Insecta > Trichoptera > Limnephilidae > Halesus > Halesus radiatus. The sequence goes on from JAHDVE020006569.1 coordinate 19,011, forward strand.
AAGTCTTTC
>JAHDVE020006570.1:0-39097 GCA_022606495.2 Halesus radiatus
ATTGGGTGTTTTATAGAAAAATTACATAATATGTACATATATGTATGTATTGTAAAAATGTATGTATTCTAATATGTATGTATTATGAATTTTGGATGTTTTCATCCGAACATTTCAAGGGAGACTAGTTTTATACCCGCATTCAAAGTACGAGTACAACGTTTTTTATTTTTTAATTTCCATTCTTTGCTTTCATATTATAGTTACACCCAGTTACCCAGAATTTACAACGTCAAAACTTTATTCCGAACCATCAATATCCCGCGAGCAAGACCGGGTACACGGCAACTAGTCTATCCATACAGGATATCCGGATATGTACATTGATACGTTTGTTTCATTATTATTCCCATTATCTCACCACTGGACTGTGTACCGGATTGAATTAAAGTCAATACAGGGTAGTTTTACTTCAACTTGATCCCCGAGGTCAGTGAAAGCTGCAAGAGGTAAAATTTGCTTAAAAAACGAGAATGAAACGTACTGGCAATAAAAATAGAAGACCACCTTAATTTGAAATGTCAGCTTCAGCTACAACACATTCACAATTCGTACTCCTTTCAATACATCGCAATAAGTTTGGCCTGATGCTCTTTCGTTTCAAAATATTCTGCGACGTTACAAAAACTGTTCATAATTTAATTATCAAAAAAATCAAATTTGTGGATAAAATAATTAATACCTAACTATTATGTATATGTGAAGGGTACTCATAAATATGTTTGAATACTGTATGAATACTTGGAGCGAGCGAATTAGTATGTTTACGAGTGAAATTCTGATAATAGTATTGAATGAAACATAAATGCAGGAAACTCCATTATTAGAGGACTGAATTCCATTGGCGCTAATGAAAAAAAAATGCATAGAGAAGCGAATGGCAGTAAGGCGTGAAACTGGCAGACTAAGGATAAATGTACACCAAATGCTGTGGAAATGAGATCCCTGAGATTCCACATATGTGTTTGTGTTTTATATTATTAGTTTGGTTTCTGTTTTTGAATCAATCTGAAATTAAAAACAATTCTGAGAGCGGGGAACAAAAACTGAAAAAGACGAAATTAATGGAAAATAACAAAATTAGAATAGTTTATCCACCAAGATCCCCAACGGACTCTTTCCCATCATCCACTTCCACTGCGATAACCTTTGCTCTGTTATGTAATAAGTTTTTATCTTATTAAAAAAATTATCTTCTTTTCGCATTCAAAAACTATTTTCACTTTATAAAAACAATTTATTTCATAATATTCGCAACTTCAAACCATCCATAACGCCGAGCAACGCCGGGACACGTCACTTAATGATATTTATACGGCATAACGATATACGAGTTATTTATTGTTTGGCACATTTTTAATATAGTATAGGATAATGGACGAATGAATCAGGACGACCCGACAAACTTTAACCAGTGATTCTTGAGTTTATTTGGACTAAAAAAATATAGATGGCATTTTTGTCACCGGTGACTGTTTTATATTTTTCAAGTAAAAAATAATCGGTAGGTATTAGACAGTTAGAGTCGGGGTTGGGGGTTAGGCGGCTACTCCACTTATTGACCAGTGACAGCACGTGAATTTTTTTTTTTTAATCAAAAAACCTAATACAAAAAAATCACAGGTGTATCAGAATAGACCCCATATAGTATAACGCTGAAATTAAGAAAAATAATATGAAAATTTTACTTTTAAAATATTTGCATTTTGAAGTTTGCGTCCGTGGTCGAGGAGTTACCGCTTAAAACAGTCTCTTGCAATGTTTCCCAACCAGTCTGGTCCCATCTGCGCAGGGAACGTTGATGAAGGATCTGCTCTCCAAAGTAGGTAAATCGACCGTTGGATCCGTAGCCGGTTCATCGTTGGGCGTTGCCTTGGGGTCCTCCTCGGTGAAGGCTCCTCTGACATCGAGTTGGAATACTTCCTGGTTTTCTTCTTCATCTGCATCGGAATCTGCTCCACCGGGTTGATTGTTTTGATTAACTAGTTGGTTGTTCCCACTGGGAACAGGGGGTCTTTGGGGAATTTGATTAAATCCACCAGTATTCTGGTTCCCGAATGGATTTTGGTTTTGTCCAGGGTTTTGTCCTTGTTGCCCTACGGGTCGAATTTGCCCACCTGGATTTTGCTGTCCACCGGGCCTTATTTGTCCTCCAGAGATTTGCTGTCCACCTGGGTTAGTCTGTCCACCTGGTCTAACTTGTCCTGGATTTTGCTGTCCTCCTGACTGCTGACCACCAGGCCTAATTTGACCTCCAGGGTTTTGTTGACCTCCAGGATTTTGTTGACCTCCAGGATTTTGTTGCCCCCCAGGTCTTATTTGTCCTCCAGGATTCTGCTGCCCACCTGGAAACTGTTGACCTCCAGGATTCTGTTGGCCTCCAGGATTCTGTTGGCCCCCAGGTCTAATTTGTCCTCCAGGATTCTGTTGCCCTCCTGGAAATTGTTGCCCTCCTTGATTTTGTTGACCTCCCGGATTTTGTTGGCCAACCGGTCTTTGTCCACCTGGATTTTGTTGACTTCCGGGATTTTGTTGTCCACCTGGTCTTATTTGGGTTCCAGGATTTTGCTGCCCTCCTGGCAATTGTTGACCTCCTGGATTTTGTTGACCTCCCGTATTCTGTTGACCTCCTGGATTTTGTTGTCCCCCGGGATATTGTTGACCTCCTGGATTTTGTTGTCCCCCGGGATATTGTTGACCACCTGGGTTTTGCTGTCCCCCGGGATATTGCTGACTTCCTGGGTTCTGTTGTCCTCCTGGATATTGTTGTCCCCCTAGATCCTGTTGGCCTCCAGGATTTTGTTGACTACTAGGATAATTTTGTCCTCCTTGACTACCTTGTCCTGGATAATTTTGACCCCCTGGATACTCTTGACCACCAGCATTGTTTTGCACTCCGGGATAATTTTGCCCCCCGGGGTAGTTATTTTGTCCACCCGGGTAGTTTTGTCCTCCGGGATAGTTTTGTTCGCCGGGATAGCCTGGCATGCCGTGATGGCCACCATGTCCGTGCGGCCAGCCGCCACCCCCGCCACTGTGGTAATCCCATCCGCCCCCTCCGTGGTGACCATGATGGCCATGGTGGTCGTGATGCCCGGGTCGGTCACACTCGCCTCCGCCCCCGCCGTGCTGCATGTGCCACTCGGCATTGTGACCCCCTATGAGTCCCCCGCCATGGTTGAACACCCCTCCCAAAGAGCCGGCCAGGCCCTGGGCAGTCTTCCTCACGCCCTGCCTGAACTGGTTAACCGGTCCTCCTATCTGTCCCGCAATATCTTCTATCACCCCCGCATCCGAAGCCCGCCACAAAGCTAAACACAGGAAACTCAACAGAAGGGGCCGCAGAGGTGACATATTAAACGTTTCGACTTGGCGTCAGAGTATTATTGTTTCAAACTATTAATTAAGCTGATGATACAAACACATCATCCTACACAACATGTACAGTACACACTAGCGTTATCAATAGTTCACAGCACGATTTCTTGTATATATTATATTAATTGGTACACGTTTCACGCAGTATCAATACGGACTCAATGTATGTTGTGATGAGAGAGACGGTGTAAAGATGAGAAGGTGAGATTGCTAGCAAACACAGACGCAGAACCGGCCGCGGCGGCAATGTATGCAGCGGGATGGATGCGCCAATACTGATCAGCGATCATTGATCAGTGACCGCCGAGTTATCCGAAACAAATTCCCGTTGAAAGTGAATGGGACCACTGGCCCTGGGAGCTACTCGCGGTATTCGGTCTACCGCAATCAATGCCCGCACACCTGTGAGAACCGAAAAACACTGATGTTCCAGGCAGAACACACACATTACGTGACCTTTAACGGTTTAGTTAACACTGTAGCGAAACCTTGTGTATGTTATGTATTACCAGCTACGAGTATAATTTTTATCGGCATTTTCAAATAGATGTTTCACCGAAACTACCCATCATGCATATTCCACGGTTTATTCATACAATTCCATCCAAAGTCACCTTTCTTGTGGATTTCTTTATCTGTTCAACTTGATATCCACTTTGACCTAAAAATATTATTCTAACAATCGTGCCCTAGGAACAACAAGATTCTATCTGACTCAACAATGTTGTGCGATAATGAACTAGAAAGTAGTGCTCTTTAGAGCCCATTAATGCATGACATTGCTGTATCGAGTAAAACCTTGTTGTTCCAAGGGCATGCAATATTAAACTAGATTGTATTTTTATGCCAACCGGTTTCGCTTAGATAAAGTTATTAAAGTCGACAATAAAAATTTACGAACATATTCAAAACCAGAATATGCGTGGAGGAGACCCGTAATGCCAGATGTCGAGAATGCAATGGTTCCAAGAGACCAGGGCGTTTCGAAGAAATGATTTTTTATTCGCTTTTAATTTCTGAATACATAACAAAACTTATATTTTCAGAATCGGCGTTTGTTGATCTATAATCTACATGAATATTTTTTTAATCCACAATATTTTTCAGTGGAGTTCCTTGTTGGAGCTTCCTGATAAGAAATACTCGTGTATTTGTGGTCCATATTTAATATCAAATATTTTTATCAGAACGGAAGTGGGTTATTTCATAATAATGTTTGCACGAAATTTGGAAAGAATATGTTCAAACAATAAATTAATTCAAATACAATTGAAATAATGATAGTCTAGTTGTTTACAATTTTTTTAGTTTTTTCTTCAAAATTTTATCTTACCAAATATGAATTCTATCGACTTCGGAGTGATGTCATTCGATTCAACACTGATTAAACCATAATAAACGATACCTCACTCGACTAGCTGTGAAACGTGATTTTTTTTTCAAATAATCCTATCCTCCTCCTAGAGGGGTGTTATGACAACTTCAATTCTGCTGCCAAGATTACTGCATGATCAAAATTTCATGAATGTAGAATTTTTGTCATTTACAAAACCTTATTTTACCTTTAGTAACATTTTAGACCATCTAAAAAATCTCCGCTGGCTCAAATATCCTGAAAGAATCCAGTCCAATTTCTGTTAGCCGATATTTAAGTCACTTAACGGAATAGCTCCGGCTTACTTATAGAAACTGTATATTCCTTAAAACACCACGACGGTCAACCCTTAGGCCAACAGCGTCGTAACTCATCAGCAAAAGGTTGAAGGAACCAAAGCACACATCTGATACTTGTTTCGGTGAGCGTGCTTTCGGAGTGTCAGTACTTAAACTATTAATATTTATTCATTATTTATATTATATCTCTAACTAATGACTAATATTACAAAACTAATTTGTGTTTTCTGCTATATTATGAACTAAACAATATTTTATGATTTTATTATTTATGCGAAATTCCCTCACCAAACGCAAGTTCCTGGTTTCTTTATGGTAAGAGTGATAATCATCTAATATTTGTTTAATATCTGCTTATTTATAAAAAAAAATCATATTAGATAAAAAAATTATACTTTTAAAATGATCAGACTCGATAGAATTCATAGCTAAACATAAAACCTAGTCAGCTTTTTTTATTTTCTCAAGTTTTTAATTTATTTTTTATTCTATAAGTACCTACTCACACAAAGAACAATTTCGGAACCCACCGAATAGAGTTATTATTTTGTTTATATATACCGCATAACATGGGCCATTAGCATAAAGGTAAGAAAAGTGTAAATACAACAATAACAAAGAAACAGAAAATAGATGTGTAACTAATATAAAATAAACAATTAAAAAGTATGAATTGTTAAAATAAGATAAAGCATAAAAATGTATAGAATATTAAAAGGCATGAAATATAAAAATATATATATAAAGAGTAGAAACTTATAAAAATACAAAGTATACAAATAAAAAATAGATAACTTATAAATACAGAGTTTAAAATCTCTTAAAAATATAAAGTATAAATATCAATGAATAATATAATGTACTAATTTATATTTTGCAAACGTAAATTGCTAATGTAAATGTCAATGTAAATAAATATAAAATAATGGTAATAATATTGCTGGTTCTCTTTGTAAAAAAAGCCAGCCTGTATTATAATCATTATTTTTGTTTTTTATCAGAACGATTTGGTTATAAAGTTGTCTCTATAGAAAGCATGATCCTAGCGGATGGATTTAAGAAAACTGGTTTCCACGTTAGGCTTGAAGACAGTGAAAAAACGTGTTCACATGGAATATAGAAAAACATATAGTAAACGGTTGTTCACACATTTAACAAATAAATAAATTGATAAACGATTTAAGAACCATCATATCAAAACGCTCCATCCAGGCTCTAACAAATACCAAAAAAGAAAAAAAAAACATTTAAAAAAATATCACTTTAGAAAGAAAATAACCATGCCATTTTTTTTTTAAGTTGAATTTCCACGATGAATTTAGCAGGTAACAAAATATGTTCTAGTTGTGTACCAGAGTTTCTCATTATTTACTATATTTATTAGACACATTATGTATGGATTGTCAATTAAATTTATTATCAGGCAGACTAAATTATTCCCAGATGCTAGAATAGTACATACACCATCAGGAAATACAAGTATAGTACATACACCATCAGGAAATACAACTATAGTACATACATCATCAGGAAATACAAGAAAAAGATTAATTTACTATTGTCAGCATATTAATACGTGTCGTTAGTAACAGGGTCATTACGAAAATACGTGTTATTTTCAATGTGTTATTATATAAATTTTATATCGGATGAGGTGCCAGTTTGTTTATTATTTGAATAAAAAAAATCTCTAATCATCAGCAAGTACCTATGTATGAATGATATTGGATGAGCAATAAGCTAAATGAAGGTTATGGTATTGATCGAGAATATACCATTTTTTTTACAGTTCCACACAGGAGGCCCTGAGGGAAATAATTTTCCTCAAGGCCTATATCATATTTCACAACCAAGCTATCGAAAACAAAAACGAGTCGTAGAAGTGACCCGTTCTCCTGTGGCAAATGCCAACCGTGTACAAATATTGGGCGGGCGTTTGGTGTCTTTCCAGACATTGCACCGTTGCCGAAGGGATCAATGATGCGAGTGCCTCAGAGCATCTTCCATTAAAATGCTAGTAGAACAAGGACAACATTCCCAACTAACGTCTGTGCTCCAAAGTTTTCAGTCCATTTGTTAAGATAGGCGAATTTATCAAACAGACATCCCGTTTCTACACAGAGTCAAGGGTTTTTTTCAGATATTTTGGGGCTCCCGACCAGAGGTGGCTGCCAAAGTCTACAGCGGGGCGCACTTGCAATTTGTGCAGGTTGAGCAGTTGTGTACTATTAAAGTATCTGCGGGCTCTGTACAATATGTCCAGCCTCTGAGAAGGCAACTTTACTCTGGATTCGATAGAGCACCCATACCTGAGCTGGTCACTTAGGGTTACACCAAGCATATTAATGGAGGGTTTGTTGGGAAGATTGCTTCCATTGAAGAAGACTAGTTTGTCATTTCGATCTCTTTTAGACATAATCTGATATAATTTGGTATTTGGAATATTAAATTCGACGAGGATATTCTTACCCCAATAGAAGACCCTCCTGAGGTAACCGTCCATTCAGCTAATACACAATACACAATGAAAACACGTTTATCAAACTTCAACCAATCGCACCATAATTTATACCAGACGTTCTTCGGGAGATCGTGGTACTGCAGTTTCTCAGATGACCGAACGAATTCATTGCGCCCAGATAGAGTGCTCCAGGAAGAAAAAACTTCCTAAAGAAATAAAAGTTGAAAAAAATTATGAAATTTTTTCTTAAAAATCATGAAAAAATTGAATTTTTTTTTACAATACACTAATTTTAGGTATATATTATAAGTTCACTTACAAGAAAAAACGTATATGTGTTTATTATATAATTATATGTTTTTTTGTTTGTTTAAATATATATTATGTACATATATTTTATTTCTAAAGAATCCCTCTTTTTGTTTAGGTGTGTGGGGATATGGTAGATTGCGCGCTTACCTGCAACAGGGGCAGGAATATGACTTTTATAATTTAATTTAATTTATTTAATTTCATTAAATTTAAATATGACAACAAAAACATTAGACACTCATCTCCCTAGGACAGGCCTGTGTTGAGATGAGCGGCTTTACAATTTAATAATGATCAGTAAATACTAATAAGTAAATAATAATACATGAATAAAGAGTAGTAAATATTAATAAGTAAATGATGGTAAATATTAATAAGTAAATAATAGTAAATATTAATAAGTAAATATTAGTAGTAGATATACAATAAAAATTAAAATTTAGATTATAATTGTTAAGTAATAATAATAGGTAAATAATAATAATAAGTAAAAATTAATAAGCATATAATAATACACATTAAATATTATGTAAATATTAATAGGTATATAATAATAAGTACATAATAATGATAAAAATAGGTAAATAATAATTAAATAAAAATAAAAATAGGTAAATAATAATAAGTAGATAAAAAATAAAATTATGTAAATAGTATTAAGTAAATAATAAAATGTAGGTAAAAAAATATAATTATAAGTAAATAGTAGTAAGTAAGTAATAATAAGTAGATAAAAAGTCATAATATAATATGACTTTTTTTTACAAGGGCGCTGAATATGACTTTTGGTTCTCAGGATGCGTGGATGAGATTGGTAGATGAGTTACGGGGATGTTGTAAGAAATACCATGATACAAGAAATAAAACCTTATTAATAAAGAAAATATGGCCTTTATTAACTCTAAACCTTAATTATTACTACTAGAGGAAAGAGAAGAGAGTAGAGAGAGTGGTTAAGTTTTAAACGAACAATTTAGATTTGCTTAAAGAAGTAATGGCCCTGGTGGTCAGCGTCATCCACTCAGCAGAAAGCAAGGCCGCTCAAGGCCTGCCGTTCACCGATCACCACGGTTACCATTAGTGAAGATGATGACACCTCTTCAGGAAACGCCAAGGATACAACCTTATATCACTGGTTGGACAAAGTTCCAGCAACTAGCCGTCGACGTCCGTTCACCATTCTGTAGGGACCTTCTCCACCACTCACGGCACAGGCGATTCCGTTTCATAAACTCATTTGTTTTTTTTAAATTGAACCCATTTCCCCTTCGAACAAAAATTAAATCCATAAGAGGATTTTCGTGGTTTTACTCATACCCACTTCGGGTAAATCAAATGGACGCACCCTGGCGTCCACTTAGGGACAAACGAAAAAAAAGGCAATTATAAAAATAACTTCTCCCACAAAAAAACGTCAAGCTCCACCGCTCGTGTCAGGTTATGTCCCCGCCATGTTGAACCGCCCCGTGTCGTCTCCGTTTCCTCTCCCGGATATCGAATCCATAGACACGTAATAGACAATAGTACAATGTCGCATCCATATCAAAGATAAAAATTACGTTACAATGTGCGAGTTCATGTATGTGTATATGTATATATGCTTAAGGGTGTGTGTGTATATATGTGTACACGTTTGTGTATATACGTACATATATGTACGTACATGTGCGTATGTGTTTACGTGTATTTGTACATGTATATATGAGCCTATGTGCGCATCTGTGCATGCATGCAAATATATTTTCAAAAAGTTATGTATATTTTTATGATCTAATCCTTATGGATTTTTTTTCTCGTTTCTATCTTCTACTTCCTTTTATAATTTTTCCAATTTTAAGCATGTTTTATAATAAATCCATGTTTACACTTGACTTCATACAAATTAACTATTCTCCATTGGTTGCCATGAAACAAGCAGCCGCCTAGTATGGTGATCTAATGTATATAGTATTCCATGTAATTGTCTCTATTAAATATCATATATTTTATAAATTAATAAATAAAAAATAATTAAATTAGTGTACAAAGACCAGAATATCATGTTCATGGTATTACTCTTAAAATTAATTATATGTATAACAAACCATAATAGTACTCCCTCTCTGAACACGAGAATTTCTCAATTAGGGAGGTATTAATAAAAAAAATTAAAAAACGATTATATAAACAAATAAATAAATTTTTTGCTAACATACCTACTATTATTAACTCGTAAACAATGTGGTTAATTACATATAGTAAACAATATATTTTAAAAGATGCCACCCTCGGCCATAAGCACCTGGGGCAGCACTGGACTACTGGGTCACATCTTCTAGCGATGGAATTAAGTTGTTGTTTTGAAAATTTTTCTTATATTTGTAATATCGACTTTATCTCATAGTTTTGAACCATTTCTTAAACCGTGTTATCATTCAAAATCTACGTAATGATAATAAATCCTTTAAAATACTTGTCATGTACTTCTAAGACTTTATGGTATTCTATTCTACTATTTTATAAATTAAAAGAACCGATTGTTTATTTGCGTATATCACCATTTGTGCTACCTCCGAAACTCAAATAATTTACATTTAATAAGATACAGAAAAAAAATACAAAATAAGAAGCAAGAGGGGAGAGGAAGAAGAAGATAGGATCGGGACTGGAGATACTCTCGATACATTTTATACTTGTGCATCAATTTGTACGTAATACGTACGTATTACGTCGGTTTGATATTTTCAAAGAATGTAAATATTGTGAAATTGTGCGTTATAGTACGTACAAAAACGGGAATTGAAGAATTTATCCAATGATTGGTCCTGCTGCATGCAGGACCAATCATTGTATAAAAATAAAAAAAAAACGGTTTGTTGGGTTAGTCGGACGGCATGTGAATGTTTATACAGTTAATAAGCTCTGGCGAGTCCAGGCCATTATCCATAATTTAAAATAACTAGATTTGATCAAATATTAAGCATCGCATTCGAAGCGTGATGAAGTTATCGAATAATAAGGAAATTAGATGGTCTATCGCCATAGCTTATCCCTTCGGAATAAACGAGTATTCTAGATCATCTACGAGGAAGTTTGTGCATATAACTGGAAAGATGCGCGCTATACGGGGTAACGCAGGCAAATCCAAGTGTAGTGGTTTTTCCTGTGTTTGGAACATACTGCTATACGTTATTAACGTTTGGAATATCCCCGCCTTGCCAATGAATGCGGTGACAATGAACCTAACCGGTTTGACTTCAAGTTGTCAGTAAGTCATGGCGATGTGCCGCTGAAGCGGTTTGGGTTATACCCAGCATTTCTCATAGAAAATATTCATGAATTCCAGCTTAATTTCAAATATCACCTTAACCTACTGTAACTTTTTTTTGTATGTTATTATAATTTGTTTGTTTGTCTCTTTCTATTTTCAAAATTCCTTCAACAAACATATATCTCCAAATTTATGCACCTCTAACCACAGTAGACACGGGAAGTGGGAGAAATTTTCCCCGGCACTGTACACATTTTTTTTTACAATACGCTATTAACAAACACAAGCCGTATTTCTTTATAACGTGAGGAACAGCTATATTGTGTTTACTTTACTACACTTTTTATTACACTACATTTTTTTAATTATGTATATAGTATTTGTTAAAATATTAATTTAATTAAAAAGTTTAATTTAAAAAATCTCTGCTTAAAAAGTCTCCCATACCCGTGTCCACAAGATGCCCGTTGAAATAAAAACCTTTTTTTAAATGAAATCACAGTTTTTGTTCATACCAATATTCCAAAGATACAAATAAGTGCCTACTTAATATTATCGGTACTCAATATAATAACACACAATGCATTATCGACTGCGGACAGATACTCGGAACTTTTATAATATAACATTAAATTGTACGCCTATATTTCTCACTTTTTTTTCTATTTTTTATTTTTATTTTCCTATAATAATAATAATAAATGGATTATTTCTATAGCGCCGTTTTCGTGAGAAAATCACCTCAAGGGTGATTTACAACATCTATCTAACCTTTACTAATATCTAATAATTTACATGTTAAATTTATTACTAATGACTTGCAGCTAAGATTTATAACTAGAAACTACCTGATTCAGACTTATAATTAGTGACTTACGTCTAAGACTTATATAGATAGCGACGTACAACTATCACCTGTAGTTAGTGACTTAAGACAAGTGACAAAGATGTTTATGAGTAGGTGAGTCTTTTAAACAATATTGTTGAATGGTTAACATCTATGGTTTAGGAATAGAGACATGCAACTAACATATTAACATTTTAAAATAAATTATGTTGCTTTTATTTTCAGTGATAATTTACACAACAATGGAACGTGTTTATGTGTGATACAAAATGTTGCTATTTACAAAAATTAGAATTAACGTAATATTGAACAACAGTGGGGCGAGTTTGTATATGATATATCACAGCTGTATTTGTATGCCTCTGATCAAATTGACTTTAATATACATACGTATTTTAGGATATTTAAATTCTATTTAATTTTTACATGGAAAGCTAAAACGGCTAACGAAAATATCTACTGCGGCCAGATACTAAGAACCTCTTTAATATAAGAACAATCTTCACGCCTATATTATTCACTTCTTTTCTTATCTTTTTTTTCGTATTTTCTTAAAATTCAATATTAATGTCTATCACCTCGGATATGTATTTTCTTATCCTGTAAAATTGTAAGTATTTTTGGTTATATAAAAAAAATAATTTGTGAAAATAATTTTAAAAATAAGACAGACAAACATTCACGGGTAACGAATAACTTGAAATATTTTAATTTCTCCTACATCCCATCGGAAAATATTGCTTGTGCACTATCGTGGACTGATTTTCTAAATACAATTTTTCCTTTTTGTGTACAATGTTATCCTAAGACGTTATCCGGTATCATTTTCAAAACTCAAACCTAAACATTTCAAAATGATTCCAGATAATAGGTGATTACCATTCCTTACGAATATTTCGAAGGTGAAAATATGGAAACATTAACTTTAAAAACAACATGCCGTTTAGTACTGATGTTGCCTAACTACTTTATTATTAATATACGACATGCCATTTAGTAGTGATATTCTCTACCTACTTTATTATTAATATACGACATGGCGTTTAGTACAGATGTTCCCTACATACTGTATTATTAATATACGACATGCCGTTTAGTAGTGATATTCTCTACCTACTTTATTATTAATATACGACATGCCGTTTAGTAGTGATATTCTCTACCTACTTTATTATTAATATACGACATGGCGTTTAGTACAGATGTTCCCTACATACTGTATTATTAATATACGACATGCCGTTTAGTAGTGATATTCTCTACCTACTTTATTATTAATATACGACATGGCGTTTAGTAGTGATATTCTCTACCTACTTTATTATTAATATACGACATGCCGTTTAGTACAGATGTTCCCTACATACTGTATTATTAATATACGACATGCCGTTTAGTAGTGATATTCTCTACCTACTTTATTATTAATATACGACATGGCGTTTAGTAGTGATATTCTCTGCCTACTTTATTATTAATATACGACATGCCGTTTAGTAGTGATATTCTCTACCTACTTTATTATTAATATACAACATGGCGTTTAGTACAGATGTTCCCTACATACTTTATTATTAATATACGACATGGCGTTTAGTACTAATGTTCTTTACCTACTTTATTATTAACGTACGACATACCGTTAAATGCTGATATTCCCTACCTACTTTATTATTAATATACGACATGCCGTTTAGTACTGATATTCTCCACCCACTTTATTATTAATATACGACATGGCGTTTAGTACAGATGTTCCCTACATACTTTATTATTAATGTACGACATACCGTTTAATGCTGATATTCCCTACCTACTTTATTATTAATATACGACATGCCGTTTAGTACTGATATTCTCTACCTACTTTATTATTAATATACGACATGGCGTTTAGTACAGATGTTCCCTACATACTTTATTATTAATATACGACATGGCGTTTAGTACTAATGTTCTTTACCTACTTTATTATTAACGTACGACATACCGTTTAATGCTGATATTCCCTACCTACTTTATTATTAATATACGACATGCCGTTTAGTATTGATATTTTCTACCTACTTCATTATTAATATACGACATGGCGTTTAGTACAGATGTTCCCTACCTACTTTATTATTAACGTACGACATACTGTTCAATGCTGATATTCCCCAAGTACTTTATTTAGAGCTTATAATTTAAATAAAGAAATAAAAAGTATGGAGTGAACTTTACGTGTGTGACTAGGTCCAACGCTTTATAATATGTTACATCATTGCGCATCGGTTCGATCAAAAGCCAATATGAAAGAAGTGACAATAATATACTTAATTGGACGCGATAGGGTTTAACCCGTCTCTAATCCCTAAATCGCATATTGCCTAATGCTTATTGCCTAGTGCTGGCTGGCTCGGACTAGACTGATGCGTAGGAAAACAGTGCACAATGACCGGAAACAAGTCTCGCAACGAGCTCGGACCATAGACTACTGCAAAACCATTATATTCAATATTACGCTTTCGACGTAATTTAACCCGATTCGGACCAAATGTGATATAAATTACTTGGCAGTAGTGTTTGTCGACTGACCAAATAAACAGTTGACATTTTAAAGCAAATTTTAAAAAGAAAACCTACACATACTAGTCAAACTACGACTGTTCTCGATACCTATATATGATATGTATATCCGGCCCGGTCATCTGGAATAAACTTCCCCCAAATATTGCCATCATCCAGAATTTAGCAGAGTTCAAAGGGGTCCTAAATACCAAATTATTCAAAAAATCCTACCCAATATAAAATATAACTTCATGTACGTAGAAATAGAATTTCATGTAGTTTTTTTTCTTTTGATCCTCCATAACTTATTTAGTTGCGGTTTTCTCCTCCTAGTTATTCGATGCCCTTAGTATCCAATGAAAAACCATGTACATAATGCCGTATAATATTCACTTGATCTGTTGTTATCTGTACCTACTATCTATTCGATTATTTACATCCTTAGCTTCTAAATTGTTATATTTAATAGCTAAAATGTTTATCTAAGTGAGTCTGCTACTCGTCAATATTTTAAATTGTGGTTTTAATTTGTATGCATGAAATATATATGTTATTTTCTAATAATATTAGTTTTGGTTATTTTGTGTACATTTTCTTGCTATTTTGATATGTGTACTCTACATTTAATTATGTATACCCCTAGTATATTCTGCATTGTGCATGTAAGTGAGTCTCTTGCTTATGACTATTTTATGTCTTAGTTTTAATTTGCGTACATATATACTATAATAACAGATATACCACGTAGAATATCTATTATCATACAATTATTTTAGGTTAGGTTAGTTAGTGTAAAGCGCACTTGAGGTGAACCTTTACAAAACTATGCTATCCAAATTAACTCTTATTAGTATTATTATTTCACATCAATAAAACAGTCGAGACATAGAACAAAGACGTGTGTAATACATACTTGCGAAGTACCTAGTTCTCCGTCGAATATAAATATAGAGACATCAATAAAACAGTCGAGACATAGAACAAAGACGTGTGTAATACATACTTGCGAAGTACCTAGTTCTCCGTCGAATATAAATATAGTGACATCAATAAAACAGTCGAGACATAGAACAAAGACGTGTGTAATACATACTTGCGAAGTACCTAGTTCTCCGTCGAATATAAATATAGTGACATCAATAAAACAGTCGAGACATAAAACAAAGACGTGTGTAATACATACTTGCGAAGTACCTAGTTCTCCGTCGAATATAAATATAGTGACATCAATAAAACAGTCGAGACATAGAACAAAGACGTGTGTAATACATACTTGCGAAGTACCTAGTTCTCCGTCGAATATAAATATAGTGACATCAATAAAACAGTTGAGACATAGAACAAAGACGTGTGTAATACATACTTGCGAAGTACCTAGTTCTCCGTCGAATATAAATATAGTGACATCAATAAAACAGTCGAGACATAGAACAAAGACGTGTGTAATACATACTTGCGAAGTACCTAGTTCTCCGTCGAATATAAATATAGTGACATCAATAAAACAGTCGAGACATAGAACAAAGACGTGTGTAATACATACTTGCGAAGTACCTAGTTCTCCGTCGAATATAAATATAGTGACATCAATAAAACAGTCGAGACATAAAACAAAGACGTGTCTAATACATACTTGCGAAGTACCTAGTTCTCCGTCGAATACAAATATAGTGACATCAATAAAACACTTTACAATTATATTAATTTGTTTATTTCGCTGTCAATCATTCACAAACAGATTTTTATTTAACCACACAATGTTCCCAAATGATAGCACCGATAGTCTGATATGTAATGATCTTCTCGCTCTGCTGGATACATGGCAAAGAAGCGTGAACGTTTGTTGCATCTGATGAAGGTCTGTGCACAATACTCCTATACTTGTATAGTCGCAGGGGAAAGGCTAGAACACCTCCCGGCACCGTCCGGCCGCCCTGCGCAGGCCTTCCGGGCAGGGTGCGAGCGGCACCCGGATGACCCGCTGGCCGCCCCACCAGCCGGAGCCCCCGAAGCCCCCGAGCCCTGTGAAGGCACTCAAATCCAGTCCACCACCCACGCCTTCGCCCTCCTCCAACTCCAGCTCTGAAGAGGGGGCCGCAGTCACCAAACTTAGCACTAAACTAAACTGTGCTACTTTGTACCAGAACATGCTGGACATACAAATATCCCTTTTCCTTGAAGTCTGGCGTATCTCCACGGCTGCAGCTTGTCCTTGCCTCGTGTGTGGAGGAGATAACCAATGCAACTGAGCCTTGTTTGCTGAAAGTTGTTTTTAAATACAGATTGCAGGTGTTCGATGTTCGATGCGCGATCTGCCTTTCTGTTAAGGAGCATGTTCCGTCGCTGAGTGGAAAACGGCGTGCCTACTATAATGTCCATGCGATTATGAGTTTAATACGTATTAACACTAATCACTTTTTCGGATTTATAGAAACAATTATTTTTATAATCAATGTTCATAATTAATACTACAGAAATTCTTGTAAATAATAAACTTTAATATTTGTGGCGTCTAAGAAAGGGAATAGAAGCGATTAAAAAGCGCAGATAAGTTAAGGAATTGTAAAATACCCTTCATATTTTCTAAGTACTGCGGCGCTTTGGCCTTATTACTATTACCATCTCATAGTTTAATTTACTTGACTGGATTTATGTTACATTATTTGTGCTCTTTGGGAAAAGATCTTAACTGGATTAAAAACCCTAACCAAGGAAAGAAAAAAGGACAACATTTGGTTATAAACAATTTACTTTTTAAGTTACTTTTTGTACTTAATGAATAAAAAATATTCAATATGTTATTAACTATTTGCTGCATCTTCTTCGGGCTACATCCCCGAGTTTCGTGGTCGACTCATAAATCTGATTGATACGTAACTTAATCTTATCAATATTGTTACTCAATCTTTTTTAAGTACTCAATGTTAAACCTATTATTCTCCTCATAGCACTAACCAGTACCTATCAAACACATATACGAGTACGTATTCTCTTTGTACTTAATTATTACACTTTTTTCTAGATATATTATATTTTCATTCTACGTCAATACTAGCTTTTCCCCTTCTATTTTTTGTATAATCGCACTTAATATGAAATATACTTGTCAATTTGTCTGTCCTGAAACGGGATTTGTTCCTAGTTGGACAGTCAAAGCTTTCTTAAATATGTTTGTTAAATAATGTGTGTTTCAAAAATATAAATATTATTATCATTATTATTATCATTATATTAGTAATACATAATTTATTTGTGCAATTTTAAGTGGGTGTTTCAGTTATTATAAAGTATTGTTAATAGGGAAATAACTTTGGTAAATATTTGTTAATATTACATTGTAAATAATAACCGCGAATCCAAGTTATTTGATAGTTAGGAGGGATCTGTTGTCAAATTCAGACAGCTCAATGGTTCCTACCGGGACCAAGACCCGCACAACATATATTTAGGTAGGATATAAAATAATACATAAGACTACCAGCCCAATACATTCTAATATGTGTATGTAGGTTTAATAAACTAATTTACGAGTTACATGAATAATCATATATGTAAATATATATTAAAGCGCCCTTGAGGTGATTTTCCCACGAAAACGGCGCTATAGAAGTAATCCAATTATTATTATTATTATTATTTATTAGTTCGCTAAAACTACTTCTATTCCACGTTCAACTGAAATGCTGCTAAACTATAAATGAATGTAGTGTTATGTTTTTAAGAGAGTTGCTTTTTTTATGTTTTATTGACCGGCATTTTAAACTTGACGCAAAACTGATAAAATAAATAAATTTCACCCAGGAATGTAAAAACCGCTGTAGGCATTAGGAAACAAGTTAGTGAAAGAGTTTGTGAATAATTTCTCATTAATACCTCTAGCAAGGTATGGAAAAAACAATTTTTAAAAAATAATTTAAATGATTATTTTTCGTATTTTTTTTTCATTTTCAAATTGTTCAAATAGTTCAAATTATAAATTAATAAACGAACGAATGATCCTAATATAACATTAATTTATAAAGAAAGGAAAATTATATATTCACCGCTTCTCAGTGTGTTCGCATCATCAAAACAATATAAAACATTTAAATAAATCAATTAAGAAAACATTATCATTAAAATACGGGGAAACACATTATAAATGTAAAAACATCACGGAATAGAGAATTTTAATTATTTTCTATATAAATCGGTTTTACCAATAATAAATCATTATTTTTAAAAACCCGTCCAAATTAGGATGGGAGAGAGTAAATAAAATTATATAAATAAGTCGTCACAATGTGG
The DNA here is from genome assembly GCA_022606495.2 of Halesus radiatus. Lineage (NCBI taxonomy): Eukaryota > Metazoa > Arthropoda > Insecta > Trichoptera > Limnephilidae > Halesus > Halesus radiatus. The sequence continues at coordinate 18,760 of JAHDVE020006570.1, forward strand.
ATTAACCGCAGTTTTAAAATGGTCTTGAACGCCGAAACAGCTGTCACAATAATAAAAAACTGAAAATACTTGCAGATTTAATAACAACATTATTAAATTTGATTTTAATTAAGTTTAAAAATAATAATAATGGAGTTCTACGAATTAAACACAAAAACAATTAATATATAAAACCTAATGCCGCCCTCTTAAATGCAATTGATGAATCAACACTTTTCTCCGAAATCCACCTCTCGCTTGTTAATATGTTGTTGTTTGTGTGAAGATGTGTGTAATGTGTTCATTTGAACCTTGCAACATACATGACTCACTACTTGCTGCAGTTAATACTGAAATCTTCACAATATTCCACTAAATACTATCACTTTTTCCGAAAAACGTTTTATAATGTATGAAGGTTGTAACAACAAAAAACGAGTAATTTTATGCGTTCATGTGAAAATATTATTCTGGTTAAATTAAGTATTAAGTGTAATTGTTGTTTTTTTTTCAAGTATAATTCACAAATTAATAAAGTCTGTAAACGAATGAGACCAATAAAGAACTCCATTGAAAAATGTACAGGGTTTAAATATTTGTATTAACATAGATTAGAAAACGTTGATTATGAATATTTTATGAAATTTTAATAAATACAATTATACGTAGAATTTATAAATCGTTATTTAAAAGTTAATATAAAATAATCTCATCAAAATACCTTGTTATGTTGATACTATTGCATTTGGAATATCTGACGTCACGTGCGCTTTCTATTTTTGTATTAGTAGGGACATTTTTATTTTTCGATTTTGTTTTGTATTTTAAATACGTATTTTTTTTAGCTTTAGTTAAATTTAAAATTAATTTAGGTGACTTTAAACTGTATAATTGTTGTTCAATATATAAAACTATTATTATTGAAAAAAAAAATAGTATACGAGCATGAGCAAACCAATTATCAATACGGATATTATGATAATTTTAAAGCTCAATACTATGATAATTTTAAAGCTCAATACTATGATTATTCTCTGAGTTAAAATTTTTAAAAAGGTACCTAATTTTATTACTTGTGTTTAGTCATAGTTTACCATGAATAGAATATAAAATTATGTACGGTAAAGCTCGTCCTTGTTTTGACATTCGACATTCTAACCTCAAAACTGATCAAAACCGACTGGCCATAGATTTGGAGCGTTTTGGCGGTCTTTGAAAAATTGAATCTTTGAAAAAAATGTTAACATTGAAAACTAAGGTTAGAAAAAAAAATCTGGTTTGTACGTATGTACGTCACTAGTCGTTATTATTCCAACCGGTATGTACACTTCGAATAATTTATTTATAAGATATTACAGCCTGGGGACTTTCCTGTAAAACAAATAGCAATCATATGCAGTCAGTGCAAAAATCGTTAGTTAAATTTAACTCATGAAAGTGTATATGAACAAGGGCATAATATTCCGTACTTTCATCTATTCCTGTTATTTATAGAGTATTTTTGTAGTACAGAATAATATTTCAGCAGATAAACAGCCCTATATTATGTAAATGGGCTGGAAGACACTATAATATAGCATTTAACTGTAAACTGTAAATGATGAGTTTTAAATAACAAGCTCCCGTTAGACAAACTACAAAAAAGTAGTTTTAAGATTATATATTTTTTTTATAAAATGTTAATAAAAACAAATAAAAAAATTTAAAAAATTATTTTAATTTTTTTTTTTTAAATACTCGTCTTACGCTTAATGAAGGACTAATCGTAAATAAATATGGAAAAAGAACGTTAGACAATAAAAACCTGTGCCATTGTAAAACCGAACATATTAAAGGACCGGTTTGCTTCAACAAATAATTTGTATACTCTCTAGCATACCAACCATCTCTAGCAAAAATATTATTTCCATATGTTATATTTCTTTAGGTTGTATCACTTATATATACAATATACATATATGTATATTTTTTATTGATAGGCCTAGCTCTTGGTTGATATTCTAAAAAGTCTTATTGCAGATGTTAATGTTTTAAGATAATGATTATTTTATTATATATAGTATGTTTATTTATTTGAAACACACATTATTTAACAATAAAATGTAAGAAAGCTTTGACTGCCCAGCTGGGAACATATCCCGTTTTAGAACAGTCATGTTGACAAGTTTAGTTCATATTCACTGCAATTATTCAAAAATAGAAGGGAAATAAGCTAGTATTTACATAGTATGGCAATATAATATAACTAGAAAAACTATAATAATTAAGTACAAAGAGATGTGAAAAACAGTATTGAAAAAAAAACAATTGTGTTCCAGATAATTGGAGTATACTAAAAAAATTAATATACAATTTTAGTTAGTTCAAAGAGATAAGAAAAAAAGTATAGAGTAATTGTTTACGTACACTAAATAATTTGAGTATAGAATAATAGTTAAGTACTAAAAAAATATGTATATGTGTTTGATAGGTACTGGTTGATGCTACGAGGACAAAAATGCATTTAAAATTGAGTACGAAAAAAAGATAATATTATTAAGTAATATTGATTAGATTGATTTACGTATCACTCAGCTTTATGAGCCGACGACGAAACTCGGAGATACAGCCCGAAGAGGGTGCAACAAATAGTTAATAACATATTAAATATATTTTATTCAGGATATAATGTGAATGTATATACACGTGTGTGTGCGTATAGTATATGTACAGTGGTGCCTCGCATAACGAACGCCTCGCACAGCGAACGCTGCACACAACGAACTTCCTTTTCGTTCATTTCATGATTCATACATCGAACTTCGCTTCACACAACGAACTTCGCTTCACACAACGAAGTCGCCCACTTCACACGATCACTGCCGATTTATTGCATCCTTCCGCGCAGGCAGTCGTTAGTCACTGAGCAGTACGCTTAACTTACGCACGTGTCGCAGCATCACGTATCACGGCAGTCGTCCTTTTAAGATAAACTCAACATTTTTTTTATATGATGGGTTCTAAAAAAAGCAGGAAGGTGATTTCTCTTGAAATGAAACAGGAAATAATTAGAAGGAGTGAATGTGGGGTAAAACAGTGTGACCTCGTCAAAGAGTTTGGCCTGTGTTTTTTTCATTATGTTTTTAGATGTATCTAAATAAAAATAATAACAAAAAATTTATCTTTTTTATGTCATCTTACCATATTTTATGCTACAGAACGAATTATTTTTTTTTAACATGTATTGTTATGGGAAAACGCGTTTCACATAACGAACTTTTCGCATAACGAACTTGCTCCTGGAACGAATTAAGTTCGTTGTGTGAGGCACCACTGTATATATAAATCTAGCTTAACTAACTTATATAATTTTTTCAATGTTAAAAGCACCCATTTACATAACAAAAAGTAATTTATTTCATTTCCCAACCTCAACCCAGTAGCCATTCTCCGCGCTGCGTTGTGTTACTTTTTTCCTTATCAGTGGTCAGTGACAGCCCTGATAAAAAATGTCATCAAGAACGTATGTCTATTCATACCAGTACCTACTGTCGAAATTATATTAAGCACATTGTACTATCATAAGTTATAATGAGTTATTGGCCAGAGGTAATTAATAGAGGGGGTTGCAACGGAGGGGGGGCTCGGGATGCACGGGCCCTGGCTTCTGGGTGAATGGGTTTGGAAGTTAAACAGAGAGGTCGCTTGGTCACCATTCCTATTTCATAGTCAAATCATTATTTTTTCTGGTAATGAATGTATGTCTTTCATTAGAATAAAAGTGGCATTTTTTGCTTATCAACTCGTTCTCGAATCTGTGGTTTTCTTCTCCTGTTGGCCTGCTATGCGGGGATTCAAAACTGCGAGGTAGCAAGTGGTTACATTTATTTCGATCTTATTATGAGTTTTGGTCTACTTACAGTCAGCTTTGGATGTAATTTCAAATCAGTAAACTAAACTCATACATGCGTCCACAAAGAAGTTCACGGATTTTTTCCCTAAGCGTAGAATCATGGCTATACAATATAGGCCTTATTGCAAGGCATGTTTTATAGCAAAAGACGATTATTTAATTGAATTTCCTATTCCTGGAAGCGGTGGTTTCTTAAATTGATCCTAAACAACCTGCGAACACACTAAATACAGATTGAGCTAGCGGAGGTTATTGCAATAGTTTGATCTATTAGTAATCTTGAGTAATATTTGAATCGAAATCTGTAATTTAATTATGAACCGGATCATAGGAAACCGCTACGTATCAACACTTACTTTAAAATGTACTAAACACTGTATGTAATTATATATTTTTGGTTCCGTAATAATAAAAAAAACAAAATAAATTAATAATATATATTAATAATAATTAACAATATTAGTTATTTTGATGAAGTAATATATAAATGAAAGTCTGATTTCGTAAAACGGATAAGATTTATAATAATAAAAAAGCTTTTTTTCCTACTAGCGATGTCAGCCAGATCTAACATTTAAACAATTTCATTGTTATTATTCGTAGATTGTGTTGAACGCAAGAAGCATGCCTAAAAATTTTCATAAAGAATATTTCTACGCACTATGTACCTAGATACTAATAACTACGTATCGCCTCTGAATGGAACCAATCACATAATAATAATAATATTATTGTGCACAGTAAAATTAGATAAATAAATACAATAACAGCGAAGGAAGTTACTCTCAAGTTACACGCAATATACGAGTATAGTTGAATGCGATGATAATAGAATCTCTTTCCTAATCATAAACCTGATGAACGAAGGGGCAACGGATGTGGTCAAATTGATAGCGAGGAAACAACTACATTATTCTGTTCTCGTTGGGATACATGCATATTCGTACATACGCAGCTTGACTGATTAAAGTACCCACACGGTTGCTTTCCTTGGCAACCTCCGAACATCACCCTAGTCCTATCTGTGTCCTCAGTCGGAAAAGTAGCGTAGCGAGAAGCAGGGGACACTGCGGAATACTCGATAGTGTCATAGCGGGGAACGTAGCATCTGCAGACATACATTCGTCAGATGGAAATGCGTAGTAGGCTTGCGGTGCTGATCGTGTGCGGAGCAGTCGTGCTGCAGCAGGGTGCGGGGCACAGGCACGAGGGATGCCATCACGGAAGCCACCAGAGAGGACACCGTAATGAAGATGAGGCAGACTCCAGGATATACTTTGGTGAAGATGACAAGGAGACGTTTCCACCAGCCGACGGAAGAAACGGCCAAGTAGGCACAGGGGTGCCCGGGAACGACATGGCGAATGCGGATGGAGTCCCAGAGATCACTCTGGACAACAGGAACTTCATATTTGCACCTGCTTTTAACCCACCGGTTGCGTGCCCCCCGGGAGCTGTCAGGATCACCAAAACGAGCTCTTGCCGCTACCCCGTGAGGGACGCCGCACCGCGCCCCCCCGTGCGGCCCAACCGGGGCGAGTGCCCCATCGGGATGGTGAGAGTCGGAGAGTGGTGCAGAGAACCATACGGATGATATTGTTCCTCTTGAGTACTATTAATCGAAGTCAAATATTCATATATATATTCGATCCCTCTAATACGAATGTGTTTAAAATCCTCCTCATTTTTCTTTGGAAAACATAACAAGGAAAACTTTAAGAGCGGTTATGTACTAAACTTTTAGAATTTACGTCGTTTCACGTGTTCCTGTTATTCTTGTTATGTCAAATTATGATAGCTTGTCCGTGTGAAAAATTACCTCTCACTTTGAATATTTACCTGTTATATTCAAATCCAGGAATCAATTTGAGGTAACATGTCTACTTAACATGGAAGTAAAATATATAACTGTTTTCACTTTAATTTTCTTAATGTTACTGTTATTCATGTTCAAAAATGAAATGCACTCATTTCATATGCTGTAATTACTTTATAATTTCTTCAAAAGATTGGTGTCACTTTATGGCGTCATTATTAATAAATTAGTTAAAAAATATGCTTTATATTCACCACTTTATTAATATACACAGATATCTACATGCTTCGAAAGCGGTGCTTTCTTCATCAAGAATATATAGAATACTCAAAATAATATTATAAGTATAGACAAATGATAAAAATTACAACACAATAATGTAAAAATACTCGTAGACAAATTATGGACGAAAACAAAATTGATTATTGACATTGATTATAAACATATTAATGTTAATAATAAAAATAATTACTTTTTTAATTTCTAATTTGAAGGTGTTATTGAATGTTTTACAAGAATTTTTTATTAACATTTTTCATTAATTACTTAATACTTTAATAAATTTTTATTTATGTTTATAATTTTATTTATAATAATATTATTTTTAGTATTCCATATATGCCTGATGAAGAAAACATCGCTTTTGAAACATGTTGATATATGCGTATATTAATAAAGTGGTGAATACAAACTATATATATTTTTAAATTCATTTATTAATAATGACGCCACAAGTGAATACCAATCTTTTGAAGAAATTACTTATTATAATTACATAATAAATAAAAATGTCCATTGGATCATTTCCTCAGAAATCTAAGTAGTTGGTTACAATTGTTTTTTAACACCCAACTCTTCTAATGAAATTTAAACCAAGTAATAATTATTATTCAGTATTACAAATGTATTTGAAGTTCTTCGAAAAGTAACCGCTAAAACCACAAATAAGTCGTTTGCATTTAATATATACGGAAAATGAAATTAATTCAAAGTAATTTACGATTTCATCAAATTTAACTACAGTAGGGTGTGCGTCAAAAGCGCGCGAGATTTGATATTCATTAGAGACAGGTTTTCAAAAGCTAGAGGCACTATCTAAAGATTACAAATAAATTCTGATAGAATCTTGTAGTCACGATAAAAAGATAGCAGCCAAAAATATATGGGAAATAATTGAAGGTGATATCGACAGTTATTAGAAATCTATGTAGGTTACCGATAAAAATAACGGAACGGATTCCAGTAGCTGTAGCTCAGTGGATTAAGACCGTAAGGTCCCGGATTGACCATGAGGTCCTGGGTTCGAGTCCCAATTGCTATCATTATCTTTATCTTTTCTGTGTATTTTCGATTTCATGTTTCATTTTGAGAGGTGTAAATATTATCTTGAATGATTAATAATAAATTACTATCCCCATCAGTACGTAGGGTCTGTGTTTTCGATCAAACGGTTATTTTTGCTCTTCAACAGCAATCATTAAATTGATGATGTCATTTCATTCGCCAATAATTTATATCCGGTTCAGTCAGTAGGTAAGAGGAGAGGTACCTGGTCAGAGTCTTCAACAGACACAGACACATATACACATCTACATACTCAGTCCCCACACACACACACACACACACACACACACACAGTGGCCGCAGTGCTGTCAGCTATTTCTGTTAAACCTGTTGAGTTCCTGACTGACACGAGAATGCAATAATGTTGCTTATTTTAATAATATTGTTTTACTTGAGGAATTTTTTTCTTTTTTTAATCATCGACTGACATTTATAGCATAAGTTTTGTTGTGTGGAATCCAGACAAACACATTATTTAACCTAAACTTTTTAACTCTGAACTGTGACAAAACTATTTACATTCCTTTAAATAATATAAAAGTACGGCACCTCTAACCAACCTAAATATAAGTTTCCACAACAATACTTACAACCCTGTTACATGCCATAATTGTAGAGAAATGAGTTCAGGGAATACAGTTAAATATTTAGGAATTATAATAGATAGCCAACTCAAATGGACACATCATGTAGAAAAAAGCTTGTAAGTAAATTAAGGTATTTAACTTACATATTTAAACGTTCGAATAACATAGTTGATATCAAAATAATGAAAATGGTATACCATGCACTGGTGCAATAATCAGTATCTTATGGAATAATCGGATGGGGGGGAATTCATAACACTTAAACCACTTCAAACATCTCAAAAATTAATATTAAAAATAATGTAACATAAATAAAGTACCTTCCCCTCCATACAATTATTCCATGAACCTGAATTTTTGTTAGATATAAGAAAAAAATATTGTCTACAGTGCCTAAAATATATATTTTCAAGAAAAACAAACTATTCCCAAAAAACTAAAATCGTTTTAGTAACAGAATAAATAACGGACTTGAACTACCTTTGTGTAAAACTAGGCTTACGCAGAGAATTTTTTTTATTGCTCCTAAAATTTATAATTTACTATCTACAGAATGTACGTATCCGAACATATTATCATTAAACAAATACAAAAATGTTATAAAAAAGTGGATTACAAACTGATACCAGGTATACCCACGCACTGGCCTTGTCTATGTGGGATTTTTTATTTATTTATATACATTGCACGTAGGTTTATGTACATGTGTTCAGATGTATATATAATTGAATATTAAAAAAAGACAAATAATTATGTACATATAAAAAACAAATGTTTATAACCCTTGTACCTTGTTTATGTGAATTTATGAATTTAAAAAAAAATTCCAACTGACTAAACTGTTTATTTGGTGTTAGAGGTATTCAGAAAACAAAATAAAATAAAATGTGGCTCGATTTATCATGTTTAAACATTACCAAGATTTTCAGATATACTGAATGCGTGGCAAATACTCCATGCAATTCATAATAATTACATACTTTGTAAAAACCATCTAGATATATATTTCTTTCAATGCTTGCATGAGCTTTTGCTTTATTTTATGACTGTCCACAAAAAATGTGTATGTTTTTAAAAATCTTATTAACACTGATAGTTAAATAACTACATATTTTTATCTCTTCACCTGTAATATATATATTTTTTATAATGTCTAAGCGTATTTGTACACGTTATACCAAATATGTTAATAATTTTATATTATTTAACATAATGTATTTACTTTTAATGAGTAACGTGCCAATATCTCGAGTCAAAGTGGGCTGTCTGTACTTTTTCAAGATCGGGTATTTTTTTTTTCTTGAATAATATTAATACAAACAATGGGAACTTGTACCCGCTAAGTCACTGCAAGTAGCTTGTCAGCAGGAGATTAGTTCAATAATATTATATAATATAACAGTAAATGACAATCATCACACAAATGTATCGCAAAATTAGAACAATATAGGAGCATGTATGTTACAAGAAGGAAATTTTTTTTTATATAAAAATAGCATAACAGTTTTGTTATAGAGATACTAAAGTCCAATTGCATAATATCGATTAAAATAATATTATGATAATATCAAAATGTAAGCAAGTAATAAACAAATTCAGAAATTTAAAAAAAACGCAGTACAGTTTTGTTGCAGTGAGGATAGACTTAATATAATAGTATACCTTAAATAATTTTTAAAATACCCGCAACTATCAAGAAATAATAGACAATGTGGGAAAAAGAAAAATATCGTAAATAAAGCAGATATCAAGGAGTTCTACAACCAAAGAGATCGTCATATTTGTTACCATCAATACACAAGGTTACTTTCCAAAAGCCAACACTTTAACATCAGTGAGAATTTCATCATAGAGCAATTGTTTTTAAATTCGTACGCCAACTTGTTAAATATAAATGGTACAATATATTCGAGGGTTCGTTGGCCATTTTTATTTTGAAATATTTGCACCATCGTTCCCATATTTTGTGTGAATCGTGTATTGTGTACATGATCCACCACTGCCTTATACGGACTGCCAGATATATGTTGCAGTAGAATGTTTTGCCACAAAAGGGCACGAACAGGTAATACATTAATTGATTTTTACATGATATCAATATCTCGCCATTGCTCGAAAACTGTTTTACTTACTAGCAACTTTACCATGGCGTTTTGAATCATCCTGTAAATGTTTTATAGAAGTTATACCATACTTTACGGTCGATTCTGCTAGAGACAAATAAATTTTGTTTTAACCACATTTATTTTACACGCCTACCGGTTTCGAAACAACCGTTCAATCCTCATGGCAAGTGTATACTGACCAATATTACAAAATTATGGAAGAACATACATAGTTAATGGCACAGTGGGGGGGCGTGGCTAGGGATTAGTAAAGAGTGGGGGAAGAGATAGAGATTGAGGGAGGGGTGAAAGCAAACATATTTAAAATGGGGCTGTAACATAGGTTTTTTATTATTAATAATATACTCATTATTATTGAGGGATTTCTTAATTTCAAGGCTTTTAAATGGTCTAAGCGTTTACTTTTACTATTAATGTGAAGAATACCACATTAGCTGATTTTTTTAATTATAATTTTGTGTCATAAAAATCTTATAGTTACCGTTATCCACTTTCCCTGTACTTTTCTCTTTCATATTTTTTATACTGATGTATATATATATATATATTTTTAACCTATGTATATTCTGTATTTTTCTTCTTAAAATTATTGTTAATACTATGTATCATGCGGTATAAATTTTCGCTAGTGGTAAATTTCAAAAATACACAATATTATTGTTATTATTTCTATGTTACATAATTGTATTGCACTGTTGTAACTTAAGTCTTGTTTTATGTAAAAGCCCTAAGGGCGCAAATAAATAAATAAATAAATATTGATCCCTGTATTTTCATCAAAACTATTTGATTCGAATGTCAAAATTACGGCTTGTTTTTCCAATATAAAATGAGGAGCAGCTAGTTTATATATACCGGAGTGAGTCAATTTATGGTCTTTATTTTTGGTGTTCCTCAAAAAATTTCCAAGATTATTCCTTGTATAAAAAGCCGGTTTAATATTAGAAGGGGGTATTTTTAGAGCATTGAAATGTATATAAACCATAGAAGGCCATCCACTTGCTAAAATTCAATGGTGACAAGGTCGAAATTCCCGCTTAACATCGGCCGCATGTTTTGATTTACGCAAAAAAACGTTACCAAAACGCGTGTTTTATTTTAATTTGTAAAGCTCAGGCATAAATTTTAAAATATTTTACGGTCATATTCTAAAAAAACTTAATTTGCCACAGTGAACAATACGACGATATTGGAGTATCTGGTTGGTTAGTAGTGGATTTTGCCCTCAAACATTTTTTTTAGGTCTGATACATTATATTTTTTCGAGGCTTATAAAAAGACACATCAAAAAATTGGATAGTTATACGAAAGGCCAAGGTGTGTTCTACTTGCAGTAATTATTTAAATGTCTATGATATTTCTCGGCCATCAAATTATCAAACTGAAAACACACGATTTTGCATTACTTCCCATTGCACCGTCACCGTCAAACATAAAATTGGAACAAAATTAAAAAGTTTCTTTGATTTATAAATGAATTAAAAATTATTTTGTATTCCCCACTTTATATATAAGTATAGAAATATTTTATTTTCCCTTATTTAATCATTACCATGGAATTCCATAATGTATTAACAGTTGCAAGAACAGAATTTTGGTAAAAATGTAAAGATATTTGCCAAATTCGGAGTCAGTAGGAAAAGTTGTATATTTACCAAGTGAAATAATAAACTTCCAAAGACGTGGTATGTTAGTTATTAACAGACGGCCGACAACCATTATTAATCTATCCCAGTCTTCAAAATTATTCATTTGTCCTTATGGTTCTTCGGAATTAACGGGAAAAAGCCATGGATGTTTTGAAATTTTAATTAAATCAGCTTCGTTATTTATTTGAATCCTAGGAAATCAATACGTGAGCCCCACTGTAGAATTTGGAAGCCACTTCTTGTCGGGAACCCCAAAATATCTGAAAAAACCCTTGACTCTTTGCAAAAACGGGCGATCCGTTTGATAGATTCGCCTATCTTGGAAACGGATTGCAATATTTGGAACACAGCCGTCAGGTGGGAATGCTGTCCTTGTTCTGCCAGTATTTCGATTGAAGATGCTCTGAAGAACTGGCGTCATTGATCCCACATTTTACACAGTTGAAATTTCCCACATGAGAACGTGACACTTCTACGACTCGTTCTTGAGTTCAACAGCTCGGCTGTGGAATGATCTGCTGGCCTTTGTGTTTCCTCCCTAATACATGTTCACTGCTTCCTATCCTCTATAATACCCTCTAGACAGCATCTCCGAAGATGATATAGGCCTCGAGGGAAATTATTTCCATCGGGGCCTCCTTGGTGGAGTCACTGTAAAAAAAATTATTAATACCCTTGAGGTAATTTTTCACAAAAACGGCGCTATACAAATCATCTTTGTTATTATTAATCATATTGTTATTATTTTTACTAAGTACGTAGATGCATTGTCTGAGCTTCCAAACAATGTAATGGATTGAATAACAATTAATATACCTACATATGTGCAATCAATTGATACTCGCCTGGCCACATCAACAAAACATGATTTCAAGTTACCCCTTTTGATGACTGGCAAAATGTAAATGCTTTTAGTGTAATCGCATCAGCACCTGAAAATCTATAGAAGTAGGTGGTAACCTGGAGACCTATTCCGGTTCTTTTTAAGGAAGATTCCTTATGTTTTTTTTTCCTTAGGCTTAAAGACTTATTGATTAACTGCGGAATTCCAGAGAGACATAGTAAAGAAAACCTAACCGACTGTTTAGAAACAAGAAAATTATTTAAACACAAATTATTTATTTATTTATTATATTATATACGCTCTATATGGGCTTTTACATGTATAGTTAGTTATGGTAAACAGGTGCAAAACCCATCACAGTAAGTATATAGACAAAATGACGAACAGATACAGGAAAAACATAGTGTAAGTACCATTCCAAGTAATTAGTTGCAGATTCGAATTTTCAAAACATACCTCATATTATATTATTATTATTATATATATGGACGTCCGAGGAAGACATGGCATGATCAAGTGAATCAAATACTTGAGTCGGGCCATGTCAGAAGTCAGAATAATAGAAGAGAATGTATGAGACGTTGTATGAAAGTGAATGAAGCAAGAAGTGTATGCCAAGATCGAGTTGTTTGGCGGTCCGTCCTCTCTGCCTACCCCTGCGGGGAAACGGCGTGATGGTTAGTTAGTTAGTTAGTTAGTTTACCTCATATTCACTGATACTTATACTCTAGACACATATATTAATAATTGTGGGAGATTTATGCAATAATCGTCTGTTTTTATTTGTATTCCGAGCAGTTAAACATATCTACTATGTCTGAATATGTATTTCCTTCTGTGTGGAGTCTAGGCAATAGAGAATTTTCGAATGACTCAGTCCTGAAATTATTGTTACAATTGAATAAAATTTTAGATCCAGTAGTTCTAGTTGGAATAATAAATTTAAGTTAACTGACAATTTCAGGGCTATCTATAAAACCATTAACAATTTTGAAAATAAAAGTTAGGTTAGAAACAAGTCTAGAATCTGAGAGTTTTAAAATTTTTAGTTCTTTCATTAAGTAGTTGTAATTTATAGTATCTATTCTATAGGTAATCCAAGTTTACAGTTAACAAAGTACAGAAAGTTCTGTTGAACTTTTTCAATAGAGTCGGAATGAATTTTATAGTGAGGGGACCATATAGAAGGATTATATTCGACTTGACTACGAACTAAGGAACAGTATAATAATTTTAATGTTGAGATATTCCCGATGTCTCTAGTATTTCGAAGAATTAAGCCGACCTTTTTAAACCTTTATTAGTTATAGAATTGATATGAGTAAGAAAATTTAATTTAGAATCGAAAACAATGCCAAGATAATTAATTTCGTTGCCAGACGAGAGATAAATATTGTTGATTTTATATTGATAATTGAGAAGATGATTAATTCTAAATAATTTGATCGTATGGCATTTACTAACGTTTAAAATAAGTTTGTTCATTTCACACCAATCTTGTAATTTATTTCAATTTAATTGAATGTGAAAACAGTCTTGAAGAGTTTGAGAATCGTCAGCGAAGAGCAGCACAAATACACTTATAATATCATTAATAAACAGTAAAAAAAAGTATTGGGCCTAAATGTGAACCTTGCGGTAAACCACTTGTTGCCATGAATTTAATTGATGAAATATCTTCAAGTGAAACAAGGTTTTGAATCAAAACTTTTTGAAAAATTACATTTTTCTATAGTGCATTTTAATGCATTTTTATTTTATTTTTTAATAGCATAAATACGCCTTTTAACGAAGTATTACGTTTTGTAAAAAGGTACCTTCCTCACTAGATAGTAATTACCTATTTATTCTGTTACTACTTCTAAAAGTTTATTTAAATTTATAATTGGCATAATTTATTGTTTATATTGTTATATGTATGAAAATTATGGATTCTCTGTTAATTTTCCAAAAAAAAAGTAAAATAAAAAATAAAAAATAAAAAATAAAAAATAAAAAATAAAAAATAAAAAATAAAAAATAAAAATAAAAAAGTGATATTTTCCACCTGCATTATGATTGTAAAGCTAATGATGTTTGAAGTTGATAATTACCTAGTTGATAACTTACTCAAAATGGAGTTTTTCTCTTGTTAAAACAACAAAAATATTAATGTTTTTAATGAATTTCATTTGCTGAATGACAGCTGTCATCCGAGAAAACCAGAATCGCAGTTAAGGAAGAAGTCTTTGAGCCTAAGGAAAGGGATAAAGAATCTTCCTTCAAAATAACGGGAATAGACCTCCTGGACTATGAAAATGTGTATTGACTTGCCTGTAACATTCATAATGATCTACGACATGTTCAGAGGTTAAGCAATTAAACTCTTGATACTATGGCATTAAATAGATATCTAGACGATCTCCGTGGTTGAGTGGTTACGATCCTTGGCTACGAATCCAGAGGTCGCAGGTTAAAATCCCGGCGTGTAAGTAAATTTTATGTGATATAATTATGTTATTTCACAATTTATTCATTAAAAATAATATGTTATCTATTTCCACCACGTTCCAGAGTGGTAGATACTGTCAGTATCGCCCTGGTAAAAGACTACGATTCAGAATCGAAACGTTGCTTTAAATGGCTTTAGCCGTGTTTGCAGACCAGATGTGAATAGCCAGGTACTTCCTCATCTTCTTCACCTCCTCAATACCTTCAGCCTCACAACATATCTCAATTGAGGATGCCATAGTCTCACTGGTTCCAGACGGTTGGGAGCAGCTGGGACTCTTGTGTATTTTTTTACGGTAACTCCACAAAGGAGGCCCTGAGAGAAATATCAAGACCTATATCATCTTTGAGGAAGCTGTGTGAAGGATCTTTTAGAGAATATGAAGCAGTGAACTTGAGACTTGAAGAAACCCATGTTGTAGGATGTAGCTGTTGAACACATGAACGAGTCGTAGAAGCGACCCGTTCTCATGTGACAAATGATCACCGGTGCCGAAAGGATCAATAACGCTATTTCCTCAGAGCATCAGCATTCCCACCTGATGTCTATGCTCCAAAGATTGCAATCCATTTGTTAAGATAGAATGTCTGATATCACATTTTTAAATATCTCGACGAATTCCCAAATATTATGTCGGAACCTTTTCTATCGTGTTAGTCTAAAGTGCGTAGCAACTGTAAATTCTTTTTTTAAGTGTTTGCAAATTAAATATCTGTAAATTCTTGTCATGACCTCTATGAGAGTTATTCGGTTTTTCTGGCGTGTTTTAAATATCTGACGACATACTTAGAGTTCAAGGGCGTCCACTTAGCATTTAATAATCAATATGATTAGGTAGCCTTTTATAATAATAATAATAACATTTTATCCCAGAAGGTATGCGGGGGTAGTGCAATGCAATACGTTCCATATGTGATAATAATACGAACAAAAAATAACAATAAGTAAGTAAAATAAAGGAAGAAAAAATTAAAAGATTACCATAGAAAAAGATTACTTAGTAAAATTTGCAGAATAAGTTCATTCACTAAGAGAGAACGTGTATGGCGGATATTTGATGGTTTCCCATCTCCAAAGGGCCATCAAGGGAGACTCCATCCATATAGCTGTAGCAGTAATGATGGTAATCTTAGATTGGCGTACTCTGCACCATAGACTTCCCATGTGGTGGCGGAGTGCCCTGAAAGAGTGCACTCGTCCTTCCAGGAACATTTATTTAGCGCTGCAGTATCTCGTCAGACGGAATAGTTGGCGATATGCATTATTGTAGGTGACTTTTATCTTTTCCCATTGGGATGCAGTGTAATGCACCCACAGTTCTGACGTATAGAGATGTGCAGAATGTGTTAAAGAGCATTTTTTTACTTTTGGGCTGCAAAGGAAAAAAACGCCTTGACAGCATACCTGCTCTAACGGATATCGCTCTTCTTTGTTCCTTCATACCTTCAATGTCCATCAGGTCATCTGTGATAATATGACCCAAGTATTTGACGCTATGAACGACATCCATTTTTATCCAAACTGAGGGTATTTATGATTATGTATTGATTTAATGACATTTGTTTATTATAATTTCTGTGTAATGTCATTGTCAGTGAGTTTATTTGATTTTTTTTTCTTTTGTAAAAATACCATCGAAAACATTTGGTTCAGGAGAATCGCGAAAAAGCAAAGAAATAGCCGTAGCATTTTTCTAATGATATTTTTAATTATGGGAAGAGATCGAACACTGGGGTTGACTGAAGGGGGGCTTTGAAGCAGAGAATGGACGGTTACCTCGAGAGGGTCTCCTCTTGGGGTAAGAATAACCTCGTCTAATTTAATGTCTCAAACACCCAACCATTTCTGATTACATCTAAAAGAGATCGAAATGACAATATAGTCTCATTAAATGGAAGCAATCTTCCCAACAAGCCCTCCATTGATATGGTTAGTTAACCCTAAGTGACCAGCTCAGGTATGGTAACTGTAAGTACAGGGTTTTTTCAATTGAGATAAATTAAAGCAGTACGGAGAAACCTGCCAACAGAGGCCACTAAACTGCTTGTCAATTCGTACGTTGTGTCACGTCTAGATTACTGCAACGAAATATATGCAAGTCTCCCCAAATACCAAATTAACAAATTGCAATCAGTTTTCAATACGGCAGCAAAACTTATCACCAGCGCATCTAAATATTCTCACATTTCAGAACATCTCAAAAATCTCCAGTGGCTCAAAAATCCTGAAAGAATCCAGTTCAAGCTCTGCTGGGTGGTAGTAAAGTCACTTAACGGAATGGATCCGGCTTACTTATCAGAACTGTGTATTACTGAAAATACCAATTCACGGCAATCCACCCTTAGGTCACCAGCGTCATCAGCTATCGGGAGGTTGAAGTAACCAAAGCCCACACCTAATGCTAAGTTCGGTGATCGTGCCTTCAAAGTATCAAGACCTGAAATGAACTTGACATGACTTTAGAATTTTCAAAGACTCAACAGAATTCAGAACTAAACTAAAAACTCATCTTTTCAGACCATCATATCCATAAATTGAAGAAATTCACACGTAAATTGCTTAGCTAGGCTAGCAGGTTAGTCCTTACCTAAAGTCACTTATAGAATAAGTAGCAAAAAAAATTCATCCATCGTTGCGTAAATGCGTCCACAGCCAGCAACACTGTAAATAACTAAATGTATAAATAAATAATAAAAAAATTAATATGTTTTTAAAACTCTTTACGCTTTTTAAGGTAATTTCATAAATATTCTCCAGTCCTAAAAAGTATAAATATTTCGAATAAATACCAACTCTTCTCGTGCCACCAATCTTCTAATAAATGTAATATCGATAGAAAAGAAGGATAAAATACCACCTGTAAAAATATCATCTCTTTGCTTAAATTTTCTAATAAAACTGTGTTCATCTGAAGTGACCTGCCAGGTAAGTATGTTTTCTTTATTTGTTTATACATAGTCAGATAAAGTAATATTTGTACAGCGCCCTTGAAGTGATTTTTCATAAAAAGGCCCTGTACGAATCATCCAATTCTTATTATTATCAAGATTAATATAAAACAGTGACCACTAACATTACGTTTATTTTAATAATTTGTTGAGTGTTAAGGAAATCCTGAGATGTCTTATGGGGTTGAGAATCACTGACTTAATTTAGAACCAACGGTAAACATCTAAAATAGGTACAATTATTTTTTGTTCTGGCTTTCGGAAAAGGAAATTGTGGAAAGAATTTAATTGCACTCACTGACCGTAACCGCTCATTAGATATTGTACATTTATTTTAATCAATGCTAAGGTATTATGATCCCAGTGGCGGTTTTATCAATTTCCTTCCTGTGGTGACTTTTTAAATTTAATAAATTGTAAACGTGAACGTATGCACACGGCACATCGACCGCAAATACTGGTGAATAATTTAGGTAGAAATAGAACTTCAGGCCATTTTATCTTTAGATCCTCCATAACTTATTTAGTTGCGGTTTTCTCCTCTTGTTATTCAATGTCCTTGGTATCCAGTGAAAAACCATGTATATAATATGTTCTTGCTCTGTTGTTATTTTTACATACTTTATATTTAATATTTAGCCCTCAGCTTCTAAATTGTTAAAGCATAATAGCTAAAATGTTGTCTTCATCATCTAAGGCTGCTCTCTGACGGTCCGGTGAGGAATGAACATTTCACTCGCTACTGGAGACACTGCGCAGAAAAGTCCCACAATGGACTACGATGCAAACCGTTACCTTACTTTAGCAAACTTGACTTTTCTGTGCAGTGTCTGCACTAACGAGTGAAATGTTCATTCCTCACCAGACCGTCAGAGAGCAGCCTAATTGAGTCTGCTACTCGTGAATATTTCAAATGGTGGTTTTAATTTGCATGCATCCTTCCATGGAACATATATGTTATTTTCTAATTATATTCGTTTAGATAGTTTTGTGTAGATTTTCTTGCTCTATGATATGTGTACCCCTAGATTATTGTAAATTGTTATATAGCATTCTAAATTGTGTACGAAAGTGAGTTTGTTCTTCACGAATATTTTATGTCGTTGTTTTAGTTTTAACAGATATACCATGTAGTATATCTATTATGTTACAATTATATTAGGTTAGGTTAGTTAGTGTAAAACGCACTTGAGGTGAACCTTCACAAAACTGCGCTGTAGAAATTAACTTATATTATTATTATTATTATACATACGTTATCGATTTCAATTTAAGGAAAAGCATTAAAAACAAAATTTTACTAAGGTATTTAATAATTTAAATGTAATGCTTTAATAATCCATTATAAAAGCAAGTTATTCACTTATTATAGAGGGATGGGGATGTAAGTACATAAAATAATCATTGAAGATGGTATTAACAAATCTCAAATGAAACGGAATTATCTTAACCGATTAAATATTACAATGAGGTTTACAACATTGAAGATAGTATTAACAAATCTCAAATGAAACGGAATTATCTTAACCGATTAAATATTACAATGAGGTTTACAAGCTTCAATAATTTAATACAATATAATTGTGTAAAAAATAAACTGGTAGAACTTGTTGCGAAGGACGGCGAGTCTCATGGAAGTACGCTCAGGACGGGGTGACTCCACTTGGTGTTGATGTCGATGCGACTTTCACCTGAAAAATTTATTAAACACATTATTTATTTGTAAGAAACAAACAGGTTTTAATACAAAATTTATGTACAAAAGGTAAACAAAGATTCTTGTGCTAACAGTGGTTAAATACAGATATTTTATTTATGAAGCTAACAAAACAAAGAAAAAAACAAAATAAGAAGGAAGGGTGGAGAGGAAGAGGAAGAGGAAGATAGGATCGGGACAGGAGATGTTCTCGATATATTTTATACTTGTCCATCAATTTGTCGTCGTACGTATTACTTTGGTTCGATATTTTGAAAGGGTATTGTGAAGAATTTCGATATTGTGAAATTGTGCGTTATATTGCGCTCAAATACGGGGAATTGGAGAATTTATTAATTTTAAATAAAAAAAATCGGTTTGTCGCATTGGTGTTGATGGTATGTAAATTTTTATATAGTTAATGAGCCTGGCGATTCTAGGCCGTTATTCATCATTTTAAATAAATTCATTGTTTTTTATTTGCTCGGATGTAGGAACAATCTTAGGATAAATTCTCCAATTCCCTTTTTTAAATGTCGAAATAGAAATATGTGTTTTATATAGGTATGTACCGATATAATACGCATATTTCCAGTTAATTTTTTTTTTTCTAATTAGTTCCTTCATCACTTAGTTGTAGATTAATTTCAAATGTATTTTCTCTCTCTTCCACTGTTATTTTTATTTCTTTTACAAGTATGTTTTTTTTTATTTTCGTTTAAACTATTAGTTAATGGCATTGTAATGTAAAATCCCCATGGACTTATATTTATTTTATATTGAGTTGAATATATATATACAAGTAAATAAATGTACAATAAGAAAAAAAGCATTGAAAATATTTCTCATATAACGAGCAACTGTGTACACTATTTCTTTATTTTATAGCAAAAACACAAACGTTGCTTCCTATTAAAAGAAAAAAAAAATTCCCAAGAATGCATTTAATGTACCTATCAGCTACCT